>CM075812.1:39843236-39975736 GCA_037975025.1 Excoecaria agallocha | reverse complement strand
ATATTAATACTCTAACTATTAGTTCCAAAAAAAACACAACAATTTTCCATGCAATATGTTTCCCATCAAGCAATTCCATTACAGGTTAGCAATTTGTGCCTCATTAAGGAAATTGTAACAATTTCACACCATGGACTACCTACTTAATTACCTATTAAATGTTTAATTCTATTGGAGATTCACTTAAAGATAGTGATTCAGAATGGACATTACATTGATAAACAGAGATTGCAACTTCAAGTTATGCCAATTTGCTATCAAAAGCATCGAGTTTTCTTTTCATTTCTTGGTTTTCTTCTTCAATTTTATTTAACTTAGATGAAAATACCTCTTTCGATAAACTAGGCCCTTTTAACTTCCTTGCACTTATGCCATCACCAAATCCAGCAATATGACCTTCTTAATTAGGCCCAAAGTGTAAGGCCCTAAGGATACCCTAGTAGGATTAGGGACATAATTTGTATTTATGAGTATTTTTTTCAAAAATTTATTAAATTATATAAATTAAAAAGTCAGTATGTGTTTTCTATTAGGGATCTAATTGAAATAAAAATAAGTGTTTAATGATAAATTGTAACCAAAATATTATTGAGTAAAAGATATTATATGAGGGTTTAATAAAGCAACCAATAGCATGTTAACCAATAAGCTTTTAGAATGTGCAAAGTTTAATTTAGGCAAAAAAATACCCTTAGTGAGAGTATCGGCTATGTAGAATGTGCAAAGTTTAATTTAGGTAGAAATTTCCCCTTAGTGAGAGTGTCAGCTATCTAGGATCATTTGATTATGAATCATTTGATACATGTGAATCTTGTTTATTGGAAAAAATGACAAAAGCTCCCTTTATTGGTAAAGGAGAATGAGCTAAAATGGTTTTGGACTTAATACATTCGAATGTATATCCCTAGTCATAGAATTAACAAGATAGGACATTGTTAATTCGGACAGACTAGCACATGTTATGCTTCTTGAATGGTTCAAGTAGTGGTTCTCATAATTGTGATTATGAAAGATAATCAAAGCTAACATGTCGATGTTTGTTAGAATAACAAGCTCATTAGAGACCTACAAAGAGAATCCTCACATGGATATTAAATCTATGTCAGTGAGGAATCTCTTCATATCGATTGTGCAATCATCCTTAGACTTGAGATCACCAAAGTTATCATAAGTAGCAAGTGGTATACTTTGACTCCATAACTTTTTACTTCCAACTGGGGGTGAACATAAGTAGGAGGTTGGGTATATCATGACTTACTTAAAGTTATTTGAGTGATCAATAAAGGATTCACCATCCCATATTTATTAAGGGAAGTCATCTTGTATGATTCTATAATTGCCTTGTTTAGAGAATCTCTGGCTAGAGTAATATGCCTAGATGGATAGGGATCCTTGAAGGGTATTTTAGGAACAATGGTTAAATTAATAGAACATATATAATTAGATTTATATGAGTTGACAGAAATCCATACTCAGAATCTAATTGAGATAAGAGTGGTGAAAGGAGTAATTGCATGGTAACCATTTTTATAGAAAGGTATAGTTAAACCACTTGACATTCCTGACATTTGGGTAGTCATGATGCCTAACTAGAGGCCACTCATGATTTGTATAATAGTGTATCATAAATATCAATTAGGAT
Organism: Excoecaria agallocha; assembly: GCA_037975025.1. Classification (NCBI taxonomy): domain Eukaryota; kingdom Viridiplantae; phylum Streptophyta; class Magnoliopsida; order Malpighiales; family Euphorbiaceae; genus Excoecaria; species Excoecaria agallocha. The sequence goes on along the minus strand of CM075812.1, from coordinate 39,974,094 downwards.
TGATAAAATGATTTAAAGAAGTTTAAATCATGTGAGTTTTGAATAGACGTCATAATTATATATTATACTACCAATATGGACAAGAACCCAATAGGTCACACACATATAGAGTAAATGATAAAATGGTAAAATGACAAGAATAATAATCTTTGAAATTATTATGGGAGAAGAGAAATGAACAAGATAATAATTAATTAAAGAGTTTAATTAATTATGATAAAGTAGAATTATTCACAGAACTTTTTAGAAATATTCTGTATAATGGACCTAATTGAAATATTGTATTTCAAAATTAAATATTATTGGACTATAAGTATTATAGGGCTAATATAATAATTAATAGATCCATTGTAGAAATTAAAGAGGCCTAAAGAATTGATTTTGGTGTATAAACCCTCAAGAGGAAGGGTTTCACACCAACTTTAGATAGAAGGCCTTAGACGCCTAATTCTTGGATAAAAATAAATTAAATATATTTCATAAGTGTTATGGAGCCTACATATTTATGTTTGATGGATTTGGAATTAATTTGGGTTATTAAATCCAAGTGTATGCACAAAGAGCCTAGTTTATGGGTTTTGTGCATAGTTCTTTATGAATGGACTTAAATTGGATTTAATTGATCCCAAATAAATTATTCATAATTTCAGAAGCCCATTTAATATTTCTCCAACAATTTTAAAGAGTCCAATCGTATTATGAAGTTAAATTTTTAACCTAATTATAAAAATCCAAGTGATAGGGATTTTAGGGTTAAGTGAACAATTAAGAGAAAAAGAAATTCTCTCTCAAAAACCCTAGCTACCACCCCCTTGCTAGCATCAAGAGGAATTTAGCTAGCCTTGTGGTTTCTCCATTCTTAGTTCATTTATTCCTTCTCTAGTGTTGATTCCTAATTGAAGGTGTTCAATTTTGGACACTATGGTTTGCAACAACCCGGTTAAAAGGAAAATCAACTATTCAACAAGACTCAAAGATGATTTTTCTTATTCTCATTAATATTTATATTGTAAATTCATGGCAATATCATATCTATTAGTTAAAAATTTTAAATTTCGTTTATGTATGTGATGCATGTAACCGATAATTCCCAACAATAGTAACCATGTAACGTTGTTGGTAACCATATACAATATATGGAAATCATGAATGAACTGAGGGTGTTACATTTATTATCTTTTCAATTGGGAATATTTATGTTACTCAAATTTTATGTTGTTACACTAATATAGGCAACAAGCAAAAGGAATGCAACAAATAGGGCTAAGCTTACAATGCCTTATCATATTGGTAGCAAACCTATTAGAGAATTTATTTATCAATAGGTTTAAAAAGAAAATATTTATCTATTATGAACTATGTTTTTTAGATTTTCATTCACTTTTCTTTTTTTCTTAATATCAAAGAGGTTGACTTCTTGATTTTAATATAAAAGGAGGGGAAGATGGCAACCCGTCAAATGTGGCAACAATTTTCTTTAAGTCTCAAAAGAAGAATAACACACTTGTTGAACCTATATCAATTGGAAAACATGTACCTCTAAAGTATTCAACATGCAATGTGCTTTTGTTGGCATTTTTTTCTAAAAAATAACTAATTACTTGTCCTTAGTGGTGGGGTTAAGGAAAGGGACTGAAAAGGCAATAGTTACTCTAAACTTGAATTATTATATGCACTACAAGATACTCGAGAGGAAAATCAAGCTTTGAATGATTGCTTATCTATTGTGGAATCTTAAGTGAATAAACCTAAATAATTAAGAGAACTTTGACTAGCTCAATAATCCAATGTCCAGTCTTAAACAACAACCTTTCAAGGGAGTGACTAGACTGTTAGAAGCATATTTATAAGTTAGGAATTTCTTGACTTGCATTTTTAGTTATATAGAAATATAAGTCTTAAATATTCTTATTATTCATTTGTTGTGTGGGATTTTTCATGTTGATAAGAAATTTTAGAAGATTTGCATGTTGTTTGTTGATTTCTTTATTGGTAATTTATTCAATATTTGTGACTTTTAATGAGGGAAAAACTTGTGTTGGGTTTTACTCTTTTTTTTCCTTTATTTTTTCTATTTGTATATATGTCATTGCTGTGACTTTTGTTTTCCCTTGTGCTACCTTTGATTTTGTTTTTTTTTTCAGTTTTCATTTTATAATGGATTAATTAATGAGACATGAATTTGATTTATTATAACAACATTATTAAAAAGGATAAATATTGGTAAAGTAAGCATAATCTAAAAATGGAATTTATTACTTTTTGGAAGCTTTACAAGCTTAATATTATATATGCATAGTCAACTTGGTAACTCAAAATTATTTTTTGGATTTCTTATTTTTCAGACAGATAATTAAGTTAAAATTAATTTTTTATTTATATATATGATAGTGGCAGAAACTAGAGTTTGCAGAAATCTATTAACCCTTTTATTATTTATCAAATAGTAAAAACTCAAGTATTTCATCAGCTTGTTCAATTCTGCAAATAGTAACAATATGTAGGTTCTACAATTAAGTAGAAGAGGGATTATTTGGTGTACTATTCTGGTAAAAATTTGCAAATTGATTATTGTCATCTTTCCCCCTTCCTTTTAAAATAGGGTCATTAGTAAAAGGCATTTAACCAATCTTTAAATCGTAGTCCATTTCTTTGAATTCACCATAATTAGAATAGTTAGAATCAAAGTACCAATTTATATCATTAATTCCATAATTAAGTCTAAGGTATTCAAATTTTGCATCCTGTGATTTTTATCAATTTGATGCTAATGAAGATAATTTTTATAATTTTTATATACATGAAGCTTACTGCTTTTATATCATAGTAAAACTAATTTATGTTCTTGAATCGTGTAGCCTCTCTTATACATGATGACTTTTTGAAGTGTATATTGTTACACTTTGTGGAATTATATTTTTTTAGGTTCATATGCTAACTTTTTGAAGTGTATATAGTTAAACTTGATGGAAATATAATTATTTTAAGGTTTGTTCTCAAAACACTTGTAGATTCATGCAATTATTTATAGTAGAGCTATATATTTACTGGCATAATCATTTTTGTTTCTTTATACATTTTGTAGTTCTTGGTATGGAGAAAATATTGAAGTACAAAATTGACTATGAAGATTTGAAGGAACATTAAATGTTGGCTAGATAGAGAAGTATTCTCTTATTTTGTTATAAATTATTTTTTTGGATAAACAATACATTGCTTTTTTGGATACTAATTTTATACATTTATCAATTACAAATTATATATGAACGTATTATATTATTAATTGTGTATCCATTTATTATATATTTTATACAAATTGCATAAATCATATTTAAAAAAAAAGGTTAAAATAGGGTCTCTAATTAATGCCTTATTATTTTCAATTTTTAGAGATCAGATTTATGGGCTTTATTATATAAAATTTTTATATGTCTATTTATAAAGGACCTTATTTTTTGTCCTTGTCATAATTTTAAAGACCGGTATTATGGTCCTTATATAAAATGGTTCAATGGTAATTACTTTTAGGGACCATATTTTTTTGTCTTTATTATACTTTCAACAACTAGTTTTATACTCCTTAATTTAACATATGGTCACATGATTATTACTTTTAAGGATGAGATTTCTCATCCTTAATTTAATTTTAGCGACCAAATTTTAAATTGGTCTTTAAAAAGTTATGGTAATTATTATATTTTTAAGGACCAGATTTTCTATCCTTAATAACTATGTTTGATCACGTGACTTACATTATTAAGGATGGAAAATTCAATCTTTAAAATTTTTTAGGGACAACTTTTTATCCGATTGTTAAAAGTTTTAAGGACTGGTAAATATACCCCGTCCTTAATGGTCATTAGCGTGGAGCCTGTTAGGACAAGATTGTGATTGGATTTGCCCATCCTTATTGGATTTTAGGGACCGAATTAGCACTTTTAAGGATTGAATTTCCCATCTTTATAGGCCTTTTTTCTTGTAGTGATGACTTGTGTTCAAATAAGATATTGTGTAACAAAATGATTATAACATGTTTTATTGATTAGACTAAAATTAAATTATCGATATTCATATTATTAAGGTAGTTATAATGTCTTGTTAGAGGCCACTTATGACTTGTGAGCCTATGATGGGACCGAGCCCACTGCTAACACAATATAAACCTATTAGGTCACACATCAAGAATGTGATATATGAACTAAGGTTAATTTGGGCATCTCGAATTTTAAATATATCACAAATAAAATTTGAAATAAATTTTACAATAAAATTATGATTCTTATTGTTTGAATAAGAAATAATATATATGTGCCCAAAATTTCTTATATATATGTGCTCGAAATTTTCTCTCTCTACATATTAGGGTTAAGTTACCATATATGTGTGTGTGAGTTTAAAAAAAACCCTAAAAAAGGAAAAGAGAAGTAATCATCCATTTTAAAGAGGAGAAAAACATTTTTATAACTTTTGAGAAAAAGAAAGGGAGCTAACACCCTTGGCCATTTTGTTCATTGCATTTGAGTGTCGATATTGATAGAGGGTGGTGGTTCCATTGAGTGGCACCTGAAATTATGTTATTTATGCGCTTCAAGAGGTTAGTAGTTGTTAATCAACCTTTTTTTTAATCAATTAGATCATATGGATTCTAGTGGGTTTTGTGTTTTTCTACTGTGATTTAATTTTTTTATTATGCTAAAACCCTACACATCGAACTCGTTCGCCCACCCAAAGCAATACATACTAATAATGAAAAGGGACCACCTCACTAAATGACAAAAGGTTGAATGCCTCAACCTTAGTCTTGTTTGCCCTTCCATTGACTGGAATTATGGATTTGATCAAAGAACCCAAGAGAATTGGGGCCAATATGATTGCAATAAAAAATGGAGGTGACTCTGAAAGATCTAGAGTTCTTGTGTTAGAAACTCAATAAGTCTTTCCACGAGTACCTTACTCAATAAAAAAATTGAGTCAAGGAAATGAGGAGGAAGCCAGAGACTCCAGATAAGATAATATTGTTTATCAAAAATGCTATTCTGCATTTGAAAAAGGCACCTAAAATGAAGGATTGAAGAAATAGGAATCCCTTAAAGATATAACCATTAAAGCAGAAGAAGAATATTTAACTAAAAAAGTATTTGTCACCGGCTACGATCACAATCCTTGAGGATTTGGCAATGCAAGTATCTATAAGGACTCTAGCAATAATAGTGCAAGTGATACGGACTAGAGGGCCAATGTGTTGATCACCAGGATGACTTTACGTCATTCCTCCAACTTGGGCAAATTGTTATCTTGGTACCTTATCCTTTTTGTCGAGGAAGGAAAGTTGCAATCTCTGCCACTAAAGCCGACCATGAGCCAATGAGGGCCCGGACATAAAATAAACTAGTACTATGATTAAAACCAACACATGGGATTGTGCTTTTGAGAAGGTGTATCCAGAACTTAGTCGATACCAAACAAGTGTCGAGTCTAGAGAAAAAGAGAAAGAGGTAAAGTTGTCACGATGTTGTGTAACCACCCATGCTTGTGATTAATTCAAGCTCACCATAATGGTATGTGCTTTGAGATTTATATGGAATGTAAATACTTAGCCATCATCTGTCGAGTTTAATAAGGAATAGATAGAGATTTATGGAATGTCAATATCACCACAAATCTTGGGGGCACTATCCAAACAAAGAGAGCTTTAGATGTTGATATACTTTTAGTAACTTATACCTATAGTAGAGGAAATTAGAATACAAGCCACTTTTTAATATGATATGATATGACATGAAATGATATGATATGATATGATATGATACGATACGATATGATATGATATGATATGATATGATATGGGCTTTTCTTATGCATGCAATATATTATTTTATTGCATCATGCATTGTGATAATCATAACTCATTTATATAAGATATTAATTTAGTAAACATTGCTTTATTTAATCTTTAAGGAAAAAAACATCTTGATTGCATCCAATGTGGCTTCTGAAGTGAGATAAATTTGAGAGCAAAAAAAATAAAATGAAATGAAAAAGTCTTTGCTTATAACTAAGGTAACATGATGAGAATTGATAGAGACATTGCAAGACATACTACATAAACTTATCTGAATAGTAGACCATTTAAGTAGCAAATGTAAAGACTCAAATCAAAAGGTGAAAGAGATAAGATAGAGATAGAGATTATAAGTAATGAACATCATGGGAACTAATGGGTAACCATAGTTCTAACACTTTAAAATTACTTAAAAGTGTCAAAATTTCCTAAAAATGCCATCAAAGAGGACCAAAGAATGATTTACAAGTTGTCACCTTGGCTTTTTATCTTAAGTGGAGCATTGTATGAGGAATAAGCTGACAGAATCTAATAAAGAAAGGAAAAAGGAAAATGGAAGAAATACATACGGGAGATTGCACAGCCAACATGAATGAAGAAACATGACAACAAACAAAACTTCAAGGACCATTCCTTCTTCTTTAACATCTAGGACAAATACCACACAACCAATCAAAATTGAGCTCTAACTATTACTGGCCCTTCAATACTTCAACTGTTAGAGTCGAGATGAGCAATGCATGGGTTTTTATGATTTAAATTAAAGCTCACCATCTTTGCTAAATTTGCAAAAAGATCTAGCTTAATGTTCTAGAAAAGGATCAACGGTCATTATTTGAAAGAAGGTAACTTGGTATTTAAACAACTCAAATTAAGTGCTCCAAAGTTACACAGTCTAAAGTCAAGCCCTTTGTTTTAAAAAATCTATTACTTAAAGGGAAAACATTCTCTTTAGCAATGACAGGAGAAGATTTAAGGAATCAAGTGATGCCAATGAATTGAATAGGGTTCCATGGCAAATGCAAAAATCAAAAGAAGAGAAAATAAGGCCCTGCAAGTCAAAAATCGAAAAAAGGAAACCTTGTTACATTTGGGCACCTCATTAAGGTGGAAAAAAAGGCATCCTAGGAAAAAAATTAGAGGCTAAAAAAAATATTCAATCAAGAAAACCCGCAAGGGCTAATTGATAATAGAATTGGATGCACACAAGATATTATCCCCTGAGATTGAATGGAACTTGTGTTTTTTATTACATGTATGGTTATGATTATTGATGTTTCCATATGATATACGTAGACACGAACACATGAGTAAGTTAAGCATGAGCATATGATTAACCAACCAAGAGAAACCTATGGCATGCATAAAGGCATATACTGAAGTGGGCTTAATTCCAAGGCAGTAACAACAGCACTTCATATGAAAAATGCTTCTTTTACTATTTTCCCCTCAATGTCATTCCCACCAAGATGCTTTGTTAATAGTGGTACATGTGAGGAAGGATCACCTTTTAATGTCCAAAAGCTTATTCTTGATGAATGTTACAAATTGAATCTAGTGTGCGTTGGTAAGAATAAAGTTGCACCATTGAAACCAGATGAAGTAAAAACACTTTTGGGGTGTTCTAGGGACCCCATGTTAAAAAAATCTTTTAAAAAAAGGCAATTAGAGATGAAAACCGCAACTAGCTCTCTAAGCAAAATTTAGGCCAAAGAACAGGGTGAAAACCTAGAAACAAACAGTCTATCCCATGAAAAATGAAAATAAATAAAAAAATATTGAAGTGGGATGGGTCCATTCCACACACAAGGTTATGTGAAAACTCCTTACGGTACGTATTTTTTGTTAAAAAAGGCTAGTACAAAAATTCATAAGGGACGCATTATGACTATAGTCACTCGAAGCAATAAAAGGTTGCCAATTATTGATTAGGTCAACTTGTAAGTTCAAGAACAGTCTTTGCCAGAAAAAGTGAAAGAATGGATTAGCCTACTCCGAATGCCATTATTAACATGCAAAGCTAGAGGTTGCTCATGAATTCATTCTTTGTCACAATTAGATATTAGACAAGATGAGTGCAACAAGATCACATATCAAAAATCCTATTTAATTGCTTTAAATTAAACCTTCAATGGTACAAGGTCATCTTGAGGAATCAATCATCTGTCTATAGGGAGTAAAACTTCCAAATGCGTACATAGCTCTCCTCGGGTAGTTTAGAGTACAATTCAAAACATATGGCAAAATTTTGAGGAAATAAAACATCCTTGATAGCCACAAAATTTTCAAGAAGAGGGCATAACTTTTAATAAAGTGAAGATATGGAATTACGGACCACAACACCAAGCAATTGTTAACAAAAAGTGCATGTTGGGTTAGATCTTACTGAAAGAATTACATGTCAAAAAATGCATAAGCCAATATGACACTTTTTTAGGTTCTTAGGGGCATTAGATAGTACATACAGTATGTGGAGGAATAGATTATCATTGGCCAAAGCACGACCACGATAGATTATTTTCCCATAAAATAAAAAAAGAACTCTGTTAGAGGGCAAGGCACAAAAAGCGAAGGAAAAAAAAACTGAAAAGAGCTTGCCCGTGATCCACTTGAAAATGGAGTTCTAAAGGGTGTTGAAAGGACGGTATCTAAGTTACACCCACAATTGGATCCCATAACCACCCGAGACATGGTTTGTCAATTTTTTCACATACATATTTCACGAACATCTTGCACATATAATTTTTGCAAACATTTATGTACATAACTTTTTGCAAATACTAGAAACAAATATTCTTATACATATAATTCTGTGCATGCATTCTGTATGAATAATTCTTTGCATGTTCCTCATTTGCATGGTTCTTTTCATGTTTATTACATGTATGGTTTTTCATGTAAACATCGCACATGTATAATTATTTGCATATATACATGTATATAATTTTGTGCATATCTCACACATATAATTCTTTGCACAGTCATCTGCATCTAAACCTACACAAAATCCTTCACCTCTGTCTTATGCATGATCTTTTGCATACATTTCACATACATAGCCCTTTACATAGTTCCTTTGCATACATAATTCCTTTGCATACATAATTCTTTCCATGCATTTCATATACATAGTTCTTTATGTATATGTTGTAATGCCTGAAATCCATGTATATGGTTTTTGCATACTTGTCGAGCACGCAGTTCTTTGCACATATTTCAAATGCATAATTTTACACATGTATTTTGCGCTCATAATTTCTTGCACATACCTCATGGCTATAGTTTTGTTTGTAACATTCACATATATAACCCTTTACATGTATTCCATGTGCATAATTCTATGCACATAATTTGTACATGTAACTCTCTTTATACATGCACAATATTTTGCATATCTTGTTGTGTTCATAGCTTTGCAAAAATATACAAATAGACTCCATATGCAAAAGTGGGCCTAGGGGCAACTTCAACTCAAATATTATCTCTCACCAATTTCAACCAATCAAATCAAGATAAAATTCCCTATCAAGTAGATATCAAGCAAATCCATGCAAAGGAGATGCCTCAAAGGGCAAGACCATCTATATACACCTTAATAGAGGCAATCAAGTAATATTTTTTATTTAAATAATAAAATTCTTGACATTTCAAAAATTAAATTACAAAAAATACACCAAAAATTCAAGGCCTTAAAATGGATCCCAAAATTTAAATAAAATACCCAAAATTTAAAATACATTCCAAATGTAAAAATATAAATACATCCGAAATGTAATAATTCACAAATTCAAAAAAAATGTAAAAGTATTCAAAATGTAAAAATTACAAAAATTTACAAACCTAAAAACACAACAAATATTCAAAACATAAAGAAAAAAAATGTAAAAAATGAAAAAAATAAACGCACAAATAACAAACTCAAGCAAACAAGAAAATCACATAATACCTATTTTGTCGGCATAATGCGAGCATCAAAGTTTCTTTGTGAGCATCAAAGCCTTTCTATAAGTATTAAAGCCTCTCTGAGAGCATTAAAACCTCTTGTAAACATTAAGACCAACATTTGAAGCCTCTCCCTAAGCATTAAGCCCTCTAAAGGAGGCACACTTAAAAACTAAAACCCTAAAATGTACCAAAAAAATCCAGCAAACAATAAAAAATCTTCAAAGACACCAAATATTTAAAGGTTTAAAATCTTAAAATTCAAAAAATCTCAACATCCCAGACAAAGACATTCAAAAAAATCCATCAAAGTTGTCATATACGGAAAATATCACAATGTAATATAAAAATAATTTCAATATAATACACGTGCATTCTACGGTCCTACTCATACATGCCACACATACTCGACACAATTTTCTCTTATTTGCTACACCATTTCACCAAGTTCCTACTATAAGGACCAAAAATATGCCCTGGAAGAATTCAAGGGCAACTTTGCATTAGCAAAGTCTAATTAAACATTATTTGATGGATTATCACATTTTGCTTGATCTTTCGGTACTCTTTTGCTTATATCTTGAGTTATAAAGCACCAAATTAGATTATTCCAATTGGGATTGAAAATAGACATCCATATCTAGATTTCATATGAAGAAACCAAGTTTCAAATCTGTATTTAACTAGGCTATATTTAAACATAAAATTTGAAACAGTCTGTTGCCTAGTCACTAAGAGCATACCATGGTGTTTTGTAAATATCTTAAAATCTAAAATTACTATTGAGATGATTCTTCATGTTTTGGAAACTAGAAACATAGTGTAATAAGTTTGTAGAAGACTACTTTTGCTAAAAATGCTTTTCAAAAGGTAAAAATTTACTTATAATTCGAACTCAGAAAACTGGCTGTGATAAAGGATATAATAATCAGGTGATAATAATATAGTTTGAAGACTAAATTAAAAGAAGATGAAAATTTAGTGGTCAATTTGTTAATATGAAAATTTAAGGGTAAATTATAAAAAAAGGGGAAGATTGTGTAACATGCAAATAAATGAGGGAATTTAGTGAGACATACAAAAAGTGGAAGGATCAAAAAGGGAATTTTACCTTGCTATTATAAATAGTGAATTAGAGAGAGAAGAGAGAGAAAAAGGGGATAACATTTATTGAGGGAGTTACAAAATTTCCTTTCTTCTCAATCTTTCATTGTTTGATGAATCTCTCTAAGAAATCCTTGAAGAAATTCTTGCATGTGGATTTTTGAAGAACAAGTTAGTGTATATCTAAGATAATTAACTTAATTTGATAATTCTTCTTCTTCATCATCTTCTTGTTTTGGTTAATAGTAGATTGATCTAAATTCTGGAAGTTTGTGTTAATGGATGAAATTATTGTGAAATGAAAAGAAGGAGAAAGTTAGGATCATGAAAGAAGAAGATAGTGAGAGAAAAAGGAGAATTTTCAAGAAGATTTGAGTTGCATGTCCAGGTTTAGGAACTTATTTTTCATGCATGTGTGCATATATCAATGTTTCTTCTTGGATTACTTAGTTTTAATTTTAATTTATTCATTTTTTAGGGTTAATGAGAGATTTATATTGGAAAAATCGTGTTATTGAATGTTGAGGAAAAACTAGGTGTGGTTCTTCTGAACCAGGCTACTTGTTTTATCTATATCATGAGTTGTAGACCTCGGATTGAGGTGATTAAAACTTTTGTGTATACTAGATTTAATTATCTACAATTCATTCAAAGGATTCATGGCTTGATTTTGTTGTTAAGGAACTCATAAAATTCCTACACATGAACTGTTTGAGAGTATAGGTAGTTTTGAATAGTTACCAATGTTTTAACCATAACTCCTTGTATTTAAGTCATAATTGAGTGAGGTTTCATTATATGTAAACCTGGTAGAATGATAAACAATTTTGTAGAAGGAATGTGGAGCTAAATATGCATATAATGCATCTAAATATTTACATGAAAATTTAAGAGAGCTGTTGATTGCGGTTCAAGAACAGATTATAGTAATTTGGGCATAAGTCATGGTAGAGGAGTCAAAATTATGTGATATAAAATTATAGATAAACTAAACATATAGGATCATAATTATTGTGAAGGAATATATATCTGATTCCACACTCAATTTATTCTACGAATTTTCAAAATTGACATTAAAAATCTATCTTTTGGTTAGTTTGAGCTAATAGGAGTATTTTGCTTATAACTTGAGTTTTGGAACTTAAATATATGGTAATTATAATTTGAATTGAATCCAAACTTTCATATCTACATTTTATATGCAGAAAAAAAATCCTAAATCTATCTCTAAGTATGTCTAAATTTAGTTTGAAAACTGAGATTAACTACTGCGCTGTTACTGGAATAGCCTTTTGGAATTTCAAAATATCTTGAGTTTTAGTTATGATAATGAGATAATTTTTAATGTTTAAAAAAACTATAAATATAGAGGAATAAGTTTATAGAAGATCATTTCTTCTAAAATTGTCATTTACTACATCTAATTTAATGTGCAAACTAGTAACTAGAATCTGTCCATGAAATTTTGAAATGCCATCTCACATAATTAATTGGAAGAGTACCTAAATAACATTGATAAATTATTTAAGAACTTAATTACCATGTTGTCTAAAAAGGCACATAATTAGATATATTTATGATTCTAATAGGCTTTAAAAGAGAAACTAAAGATATGTAGACTAATTTACATTGAAGAATTGGTTTACAATATGTTACTAGTATATAAATAAATGTAAATACTTTAATGTAAAAATAAATATGAATTTAAAGGAACTTGTATATATATATATAGTACATGTACAATCATAATGAATATTACTTTTTGGAAATAGTATAGTTATGATTGTTTGCTTATACTCTTATGTTATTATGAGATAACATAAAGTTATAGTGTTATGTGCTTACATGTATTTGCATATTCACGTGTGTATTTAAGATTGTATATCTAAATGTTTATTTATGTATGTATATATACATGTATGTATATGTGTGTCTAGATATTAAAAAAATATGAACACATAAGGATTAAGTGATAACCTTGGGGAAAAAGGTATGTGTATAATTGAATTATCATTATTGAATATAATAAGTTGATCATATATATTCAACACACCAATTTAAGCTTGATAAATGATGATGTGTTGTAAATATATAATGTATAATATTATTGTACAATGGATGTTACAAATATATTTTTTTATGAAATAATAATAATGTATATACATTTTGTTTCCATATAATTAAAGTGGTGAAAATATCAGACAAAAAGGGATAGTAAATCATGTATGCATGCATATGATTATCATAATACATATGTGAAATGGTTAAATGATTTATAGGATTACAAGTACATAATAGTATATGTATCTATACTGCTAATATCAAAAATACATGCTAATTGTTTAATTGATGATATATATATATATATATATATATGTCCTTTGTTTCTATATGTATGACAACGTATAATTTATGAAGAAACTTATATTAGGGTATATGGTATTATCTTATTGAATGAACGCAATAATTGCCATAATAGCATAGCATATTCCATACCAAGGGTTATAAAAGTTATACTATAATATCCATTGTTTTTGAAATATTTTTCTTATGATTATATATGTGTTCACATTGTTGCATGTACACATTCTTTGACGTGTATTTGTTATTTATGGTGATGATATATAAGTGTTATGTTTGGTTGATAGGCTTATTTTTATGATACATCTAATAAGTTATAACATGAATAACTTATGGAATATAAAGTAAGCCTATAGTAATATAATAATCTCATTGTAATTGGAAGTGTTGATTTGTTATATAATTCTAATGTGTGTATAGCCAAGACATACAAGAATAGATGTAAGATAATTTCAATATCTGTGAAGATTGTTTATGTATCTAATAATATATAACTATACTTTTATGATTAAGCATTGATTAATAAAATAATCATATTATAAATAGTTGAATCTAAGTCCAAAGGATGTTGGAACTTGTATGATTATATATGGTGAATGAAACGTCAACGCAAATTCTTACCGTTGAACTTTATGATTTCTATAAGTGAATGTAAATGTTTAATTTCTTTCATTTCTTGAAATAACCATAGTTATATTTGAGACATGTTGTGTGCTTGTTGACGATCATTGTGAGTGGTTGTTTATCATGATTTTAGTTCCCCACTAAGCTTTATAGCTTAGCACGGGTGTTTCATCTGTGTAGGTTTTTAAGGTGATATCTGCTGCAGGATAGCCAACTCAAGTCATCGAGAGAGACTATTATAGACTTTTATTTTGGGGTCTTTGTCTATAGTAAAGATTTTGTGGTATTAGAGATATTGTATGTAAAGATGTTAACCACTTGTTGTATTTTGTAAAGAGACTATAATGTATATTGTAAGTCTTAATAGTATAACACTTTTGTGGATTAAGTATAAATATATATTCTCTATATAGTTGGTATATGTTTATGTTGCACAGTTAAACATGTGTAATGAGATGGATAAAGTGATATGTATAGAATATAGGATAAGGGTGCTACACCTACACCTAGCCCTTTAAGCTCCCATCTATTGCCTTTAGATACCTACGTGTAGTAAATAGCTACATACTAAGCATAATATGCCTAGTGGTGGATACCCAACTAACAAATTTCACAATTACATACATAGGCTTAAAAGCTTTGTTTTTGTCTGAATTTCTATCTAATGTCCTAAATTGCTTAGATTACTTGTCTTATCTTCACAGTTTGTTTCTCTATATCATTTATCAATTCCTGAGTTTTGCATCGTCGTTAATTTACCACTTATCTTGTTTCAATTTCTTATACTTGGTTGTCCTTTTATTCTTAATGCATATTTGTCATTATTTAAATATCTTTCAGTCCTTACGATTATCCTGGGATCGTGTCTACTTCCAATTACTCGTTTCCAAGTTTGGTGATTGAATTGAAATTTACTTCATGTTTTTTTATTATTTTTGATTTCCATTCATTACTTCACTTTCTTACTCAACATACAGCTCGTTCATCGTTACTTGATTTTTCTAATATTCATGTTGTATTATGCCTCTTGTTAAATAAATGTTTTGTCTCTAAATCATTTGTTATATCTGACTTACTTGTCAGTAAATTCATTGATTCTACTATCATTGTTATTGTTTCATTTTAACTTATTCATGAATAACTCACGTTTAATTCTTTTTTTCTTGTTTATTTGTATAGTTTACTTTCTTATATTTTACCTCAAAAGTTAAAAATTCAATTCACTTCCCCATATTCTCACACTTGCTATATCATTCATTCAATCACTACTCTATATATATTTGTAATACCAGCTTTCCATTCTATTTTTCAAGTCGTTTCTATTGGTTGTAAATTCCCCATTTAAGCCCTTGATTTAATTTTTAATTCACTATTCATCTTTTGTTTGTTACTTTATTCTTCAATTATCATTTGTTTCCTCGAATTATGAGTTATGTTTTGCTATACTAATAAATTTTAGTCTTCATTTTATAATTTAATATTAATAAACTCACACATTTTATTTCCATTCTAAGTCGTTACGGCTTTTTTTTAATTCATGCTTTCCTTTTCCTATTGAATCAAATTTATATGTTTACTCCTAGTTTGTCAAGCCCTTATAACCAATTAATTATTTGCAAGATTACTACCTAGTCCATGATACTTTTCCTCTCCTCATAAATCCTCTTTTTATTATTCTATTCAGGTTACACTAACTTTTACAGTCCATTCTTTAACTATTGTTCCCTTATTGTCCTAATTATAGTTTAGTCCTTATTATATATTTTATTTATACTAAAGTTACTCACTTCATTTATTTATAATTCCAACTATTTTCACCTTTCACTATATAGTTACTTCTTTTTAACTTTTATTTCATATTTTGACCCAATTTACTATTTAATTCTCAAAATATCTTTACACAATGGCTATTTTCCTTTTTGGTCCTTATTACTAATTTTTTATCCATCCTTAATTTTATTAGACTCAAAATTGCATTCTTACTTTTCTAATTACTTTTCTATCCCTCTTTCTACTTTTTTTTCTTTCATTCACTTTTTCTTAATTTTAGATGACAATTACATTTTATTGTATAACTTCCATTGTATCGCACAATCCACTAATTCCAATGTTATTTTACTTTGTTTACCCTTTTATATTCCTTGTTTAATTTCTACTCTTCAATTTACATTTTAATACTTAATATTTCTTCAAGCAATGGTAAATTACCATTCAATCCTTGTTAACTTTATTTCCTTACACTTTTATTCTTTTTACCATTCTATCTCTCTTAGTTATATTTCTAATGAAGATCTGCCATTCAATTTCTATTTCTCTACTTAATTATGGAATTGCCTCTATTAATCTTTTATTATACATTTCTCATATTATTAATTCTTTATATTTACATATTTAATATTCTTTAATCAACTATTTCATTTATCTTAATCTCTTAATCTTATGTTAATCATTTATAATTTACAGTCTTGGCTTATTTCATTATTAGCAAATATATCAATTCAAACCTCAATATAGTTAACTTCCTTATTTAATTCACCAATTCAAATCAAATTTCATTTGAACTCTTAATTACTCTTACAATTATTTTACAATTCTTCTATCTCTTCTTATTTATTTATTTATTTCATTTACAAAAATCTTTATTTTAACACATATCTTCACTATTAGCCTTAAATTAGAGTAAAAGTTTATGTTTAGTCCCTAATATTTTCATCTCATATCAAAATTATACTTTTAATTCCATCCTTTATCAAAATTACATTTATGTCCTTTACTTTTATCAAATTAACCTTTAGGCCTCATCTTTTATTCAAATTTACCATTTTGTCCCCATTTTCAATAAAATTACATTTACATCCTTACTTTCATCTAAATTACATATATATTTCATTTTTTTTCCAAAATTACATTTATGTCCTTTCTCTTACTAAATTGACATTTATGTCCATAATTTTGCCATAATTACTATTTCACCCCAAGCTTTTCCTCTTTATGAATTTTCATCATATTTTTACATTTTTACCCCTAAACTTTTATTTTCCTCGATTTTAGTCCTTAAATTCATTAAGTTGAGATGGCCACATGGAGAGCACCTCAACCATATCATACTATTTCCCTTTACTCTCTTTTCTCATTCTGTCTCTTTTCTCATAATAATGGTGTGGAACCGCCTTTGGTCTACTATTGCGAGTTATCGTGACTCGCTATCATGATAAATGTTTATATGGCTAGCCATATGCATTCTATACCTCTAGCTTTGCTACTCATACTAAGGGCAAAACTATTCTCATCACATCCACAAAAAATATGCAACATTTTTATAATTTTTCACATATCCACATTATGTATCAATCACATTTCATACAATGTACATCATTATCTCTTATTTATCATGTAACTTCATTTCCATTCTTTAGATCATTATAATCATATTATTTTAATCAAACATACCATTTGGCCACTATTAGTAACACATTTTCCATGATTCTTTCCATGCCACTTATAGTTTTCAACATGTTTTTAAAGTTTAAATCATGTGTATTTAACATTTGTTTATGATTTCCATCATTCATTATCTCATCAATTCATATTTCACCATTCAGCCAACTATAACTACATGTCTTCTATAATTCTCATCTTGCCATTTTTAATTCTCATCATGTTCTTAAAGCCTAAATTGCATATGTCTAATATTAATTCACCATTTCCATCACATATTCAACCATAAATCCACAGTATACCATTTGACCTTCACTAGTCCATATACGTATATTTTCATTTAATCCATAAAACTCATTCTAACTATGTTTTTTATGCATATTATATATTATTCTAACCTTAAATCAATTTAATTGCTTATGTAATATTAGATTTAAATATTTATATAATAATGTACAAAACTAAAGTATTATCTCTAATCATATTTTCACACAATTGAAATTACATATTCCATTATTTATCATTTAGTTACACTAATTTAACATTATTTTACATTATACTTCACATTTAACAATTTTTTCCTAAGTGACATAATAGGGTTTTAAACTAATTTTATCCTTATATTTATTATTTCATACAATTTTCCATGCCAATTTAATTCTTTGACACCTAATTTTATTATTCTACCTTTAATTTGAATTTAAACATAATTTACATTAAAAACCCTAAAATACACATAAACTAGGTTTACATGAAATGAGCTAGTTTAGGTATCCATTTACCTATTTTCCAAGCTATATCCATAATTTCTCTTTCTTTTTCAATCTTTTCCTTCATTTGCCTTTTGATTCCACTTGATTTCTCTCGCAAATCCACTTTGGCCGAATTCTCCATGAATTATTTTCTCAATTTTTTTCAAAAATAATTCAAAATAAACTTAAAATATAAATATCTATATCAAAATATACCTAAAAACCCATTAAAATATAGCTAAATTAATTTACTTAGATTTTTTTTCAAACCTTTTTCTTCATAATTTTAGGTACTTTCTCCACTTTAAATATTATATTTCTTGATTTTAAAGCTATTAAGAGATGATAAGAGTGATACCAATTGATAGAGCATGAAAAATTATGGTAGGAGAGCTTAAATTAAGTAAAAATTATGAAATTTCACTAAGTTTTGGGTTATATTTTTAGAGAAGAGGAGGCAAAGCTACTTTGTAAAGCCCTAAAACATACCCTAATAGGATTGGTATATAGTGGAGAAAGAGGTTTAAAAAGCTTCAGTGTAAAAGAATTGTTAATTATGCAATTGGGACGTAATTGTTGTTAATGCAAAAGTGAAGAGGAATCTCGTAAACTGTCAATTTAGAGGAAAATATGCATTATTATTAAATAATTATAGAGGAATGTATTAAAAGAAGATAATTAAGTGTAATTGATAATTAAGTTTAACAAAAGGGAGTAAAGTGCAATTTGAGCTGGTCAAACTATAGGCTAATGAAATAAAGGCACATAGCATCTCTAGAAGAATTAAAAGAAACCAAGAAAAGGGAAAAATCTGCCCTTTTATAAGGTTGGTTGGCCACTTTTGGCCAAATAATCCTAGCCATTTTCTTCTTCTCCTCTATGTCATTTTATTGCTTATTGTCTAGCAAAAAGGGGGTTTATGTATCTTAGCAAATATAAGGTAAGTTTTTATGGGATTTTGGCTCAAGTTTGGCTCTTTATTTGTTCTAAACATAAAAGGGTTGAAATATTAGATTATGTTTAGTTAAAGAAACTAGAAAGAGCAAACCAAAAGGGAATGAGGAATTCTATAAGAGTAGACTTGGATCTATTTTGAAGGTATGCAAGTTTTACTTCATTTATATACATCCAAGTTGATTTAGGGTTATAAATGAATTGTAATAGAACTATATTTTGTATTAGAGTTCATATATGATGAACAGATGCTTGAAAAGAGTGATTTGTGTCTTAAAAATTGATATAGTGAAAATTTGCTTAAGGTTTACTTAAACTAGTCTTAATAAAAAGGGCATAACTCCCTATGTAGATGTATAATTGAGGTGATTCTAGATGGATATGAAATATAAGACATATATATACAACTTTATATAAGAAACTAGGAATTGAATCTATCCTTAAGTGCCCAAAATTGAACTTGAATTTGGATGACCTCTGCTGCCTTGTCACTATAAGTAGGTTGTACTGTTTTAGTAATATCTCAAGATTGAAAAGTCCAAATGGAATATTTTTTTATGTTTTGGAAATGAGAGACTTATTGGAAGAAATTTATAGAAGACCACTTGGCTTGAAAAATGGCTTTTACTAAGTTTAAAATGGCATACAAATTGAACCTAGAAATCTACCTTTAGGATTTTTAGGGCAAAGTGGACCTCACAGTTAGTACCAAATTGGTAACCACCATGGGCCAGTCCAAAATCAAATTTACACCTATCTCATGGTTAGCACAAATCAATAATGAACATAACTTGATATTTTGCCCTCGAATTGTCTTCAAAGCATACCCGAACCTTCTCAAACATGTTTAGAGTATTTTAAGCATAAAAATAAGGATAATATATGACATAAAATGAATGTAAAACATAATAAATTAGTGAAGTAAAGTTAAATACTAAGCTTTAATAGATAAGAATTTGTATAAGTAATGAATATGAGTGAACATAATTAATGATATGCCTAGTGTTGAATGTTATATGATAAATGATAACAATGTTGTACTGTAATTGAGTATAAATTGTATAGTGATCTTGTTATATGATTATTATATGTATTAAATCTATGATTCTAAATGTATTAAGTGTGATATTTTTGAGTGATTATGTTAGACAGAATGCCCTAGAGCCCATGTAATAGGGATGTATTTCATATATATAAACTCATATTCTTAATAAAAGGAATCATTCATTTATTAATGCTATGTTTAAATACATGAGTTTGTAAATCTTAATTTAATAAATGAAGTCCTAGATATTATAAACACATTGCAAAAGAAATCATGAAAGTGTTCATGATGTGAGATGTCTATTGCATGAAAATGTGATAATATCTAAATATCCCTAGTTATAAAATTAACAAGATAGGAAATTGTTAATTTTGACAGACTAGCACATGTTATGCTTCTTGAATAGTTCAAGCAGTGGTTCTCATAACTATGATTATGAAAGATGATCAAAGCTAACATGTGGATGCTTGTTAGAAGAACAAGTTCATTGGAGACCTACAAAGAGAATCCTAATATGGATATTAAATCTATATCGGTGAGGAATCTCTTCATAGTGGTTGTGCAAGTATCTTTAGACTTGAGATCACCAAGGTTATCTTAAGTAGCAAGTGATATACTTTGACTCTATAACTGATTATTTCCAATTGAGGGTGAACATAGTTAGGAAGTTGGGTATATCATGACCTACTTGAAGATAGTTGAGTGATTGATAAAGGATTCACCATCCTAGATTTATTAAGGGAAGTTATCTCGCATAATTCTATAATTGCCTTGTTCAGAGAATCTCTGGCTAGAGTAATATGCCAAGATGGATAAGGATCTATGAAGGGCATTTTGGAAACAATGGTTAAATTAATAGAACATACATAATTAGATTTATATGAGTTGATAGAAATCCATACTCAAAATCTAATTGAGATAAGAGTGGTAAAAGGAGTAATTGCATGATAATTGTTTCTATGGAAGGGTATAGTCAAACCACTTGATTTTCCTGACATTTGGGTAGTCATGATGCCTAGTTAGAGGCCGCTCATTACTTGTATAATAGTGTATCCTAAATATCAATAGGGATTGATAAAATGATTTAAAAAGGTTTAAATCATGTGAGTTTTGAGTAGAACTCATAATTACATATTATACTACCAATATGGACAGGAACCCAATAGGTCACACACATATAGAGTAAAAGGTAAAATGGTAAAATGACAAGGATAATAATATTTGATATTATTATGGGAGAAGAGAAATGAATAAGAGAATAATTAATTAAAGAGTTTAATTAATTATGATCAAGTAGAATTGTTCGTATAACTTTTTAGAAATATTCTGCAAAATGGACTTAATTGAAATATTGTAATTCATAATTAATTATTATTGGACTATAAGTGTTATAGGGCTGATACAATAATTAATATATCTATTGGAGAAATTAAAAGAGGCCCAGAGAATTGGTTTTGGTGCAGAAACCCTCAAGAGGAAGGGTTACATGCCAAACCCATATAAAAGGCCTTAAAGGCATAATTCTTGGACCAAAATAAATTAAATATATTTCATAAGTATTATGGAGCCTACATATTTAATTTGGATGGATTTAAAATTAATTTGGGTGATTAAATCCAAGTGTATGTATAAAGGGCCTAGTTTATGGGTTTTGTGCATAGTCTTTTGTGAAAGGATTTAAATTGGATTTAATTGAGCCCAAATAAATTATTAATAATTCTAGAAGCTCATTTAATCTTTCTCCAGAAATTTTAAATAGCCCAATCCCATTATGAAGTTGGATTTTTAACCTAACTATAAAAATCAAAGTGATAGGGATTTTAGGGTTAAGTGAACATTTAGAGAAAATAAATTCTCTCTCTTTGAAAAACCCTAGCCGCCACTCCCTTGCTAGCATCAAGGGCAATTCGGCCAGCCCTTGTGTTCCATCATTCTTGGTCCATTCAATCCTTCTCTAGTGTGGATTACTAATTGGAGGTATTTAATTTCGGACATTATGGTTTGTGACAACCCGGTGAGAAGAAAAATCAACTGTTCAACAAAAATCAAAGGTGATTTTTCTTATTATCTATAATATTTATATTGTAAATTCATGGCAAGATCAGATTTATTGGTTAAAAATTTTAAATTCATCTTATGCATGTGATACATGTAACCGATAATTCCCAACATGGTATCAGAGCCACGATTTTGCCATGAATCTACAATTCTATATTATTCGTGGAATAGTTTTCTTTTTATTTTTGAGTTATTTATTTCATGAACTTTAAAATATCATATTTGATTGTTCGTGAATGAGAAATATTGATTTTCAGGATATATGTGATCAAATATATAAAATGAAAAATAAAAACGATTCTTTTGAGAAAAGAATCATTGTTTTTGGCATGTAGAGTTTTTATTTTTCAATTTTGATAATAATTTATAAGTTTAATATGTGATATTAAGCCATAGGATAAAAAAAATTAAAATCGAACAAGTTTTGCATGAAAACTAGTTTAATCAAAAAGTTCGATAAATTGGTGTTCTTCGTGTGTTCTTGGTGAGTTTATGTTTAGAACAATTTTTAATCTTCTAAATTTGATATATATGATATATTAATGTGTTTTAAATTAATTGGATTAATTAAAATGGGACTTGAATTAATTGGATTAATTTTAATTCATTAAAACCACCTAATAGGCTTAATTATGTTTACGGACTTGATTTAAATTAGTGAATGACTTGGTGAGCCCAAGGAGCTTATTTAAATTAAATATTATTGACTTTAATTAAGTTCATAATGGGTTTTAGGGGCTGTAATGGGTTTGGATCATTCCAAAAGGCCCAAATGGTCCAAAAGACACAAAACTAGTTTGTGTGTGAACACACTTTAGGGTTTAAATTTGTGAGTTTCGGCCTACCCTTTGTTTTAAGCCCAAAATTGATTATTTAATTATTTAATATGATTAATTAATTAATTAATTAATCAATTAATTAATTAATCAATTAATAATTAATTAATAATCAATTGGATTGATAATTAAGGCAAGAATACATACATATAAAAGGGTTTCCTAAAATGAAAGTTTCCAAAATGGAAAAAGTTTCCTAATTTGATCACATTATTAAAAAAACTCAAAAGTAAATTTCAAGAGTTGAAACATAGTATGCATTCCATTATATGGTTTTAATTTATGCATTAGAAATGCATATAAAGGTGTATGATTGGCATGATGGATAGTTATGGACAAAGGCCCAATGTGATTGAGCATAATGCATGTTTCGGTCTAATGAGGACTTTTATGTCTCGGCCACTTGTTTTTGGTTTGTATTTCTTTTTCAAATTAAAATATGTAATTAGATTACTTAGATTGGAATTAGAGATAGAAATGGAGACCACTATCAAGGAGCAAGATGGGCGGGATAGAGATCTAACAAGATTGAAGATAATGTAAGTATTTTTACTTGTTTGAATCATGCATATTACCTAGGTATGACCTTTTGATTTCCCTTTTGGCTTGGGAAAATCAATATAGTAAAGTAAATAACTATATCATATTTGTATGCTTATATTTATGTGATCGATATAGGATGCATACTAATGTCTGCCAACCATATATGATGAGACTTAATTAACTAAAATACATCAAACTAATACTAAGGTATATAAGCTTTTCATTAATTTGAGGAGAACCAGAGTTCTTTATAGTGTTGGTTGTTGACCACAGTCAATCTTACATTATATCAAATATGTTCAAATCTAATTAAATGGGTAATCTTAGCTAGCCCATTAACTTGTTGACCACAATCAAGGCTAATCGTTCTAGAGGCAAGATTAGGAAATGCATATATGATATGCATGTATCAAGAGTTGATAACCTAATAATTCAATAGTTGTCTAAAGACACAATTGGTATAGAGATACCTACCTTTCAAGGGTATGGATTTTTGATTTGTTGACCATAGTCAAGGTCAAATTTCATATCAAGGATTGGATATTGGCCCACTAAGAAAACCATCGAATTTTCTCGGATTGAATAGTGAGGGCTATTAATTCGCAATAAAATAGTGGGAGTAAATGGATTAATTAAAGACCTAATTAATGCATACATATATATGAACATACTCTAATATGTTTTCTTTTCACATCTAGGTCATCATCATGAGCACATCGAATATTAACATACGATCAATCTTTGATAACAAGCTAGTTGGTAGCAACTATTCTGACTGGATCAAACAAGTGAGAATTGTTCTCAAAGCTGAAAAGATCCATTATGTCTTGGATAAATATCCACCACCACTTCCTTCAGATGATGCCATTGATGAGATCAAGGGCACTTATCGAAAATACATGGAGGATAGTAAAGCAGAGGCATGTCTGATGCTGGGTGCTATGTCCTCAGAACTTCAGAAGCAACATGAGATAATTGATGCTAGAACCATTAGTTTGTATCTAGAGGAGCTTTATTCTTTTCAGGCTAGAACTGAGCAATATGAGATTGCTTGAGCTCTATTTAGCTGTAAAATGGTGGAAGGCACTTCGGCTGCTACTCATGCATTAAAGATGTATGGGTATATTAAGCATTTGAGTAAACTTGGCTATGTAATTGATAATGATATATACATAGATTTAATCTTGTACTCATTGGCTCCAAGTTATGTACCTTTCATGCTTAACTTAAACATGAACAAGATCCAAGTAACCATTCCTGAGTTAATCAACATGCTCAAACCAGCTGATAGATCCTTCAAGAAGGATTAAGAAAGTGTCATGGTTGTCACTTCTGCTAAAGGCAAGAAGCATAAGAAGAAGAAGATGACCAAGGCGCAACCAAAGAATGGTGGGGTTTCTAAGAAGAAGGTTGCCAAGAAAGAGAATCCCAAAGAAACTTGCTTTCATTGTGGAAAAGATGGTCATTGGAAGCGTAACTACAAGGCCTATCTAGATTCCCTCAAGGTGAAGAAGCAAGCTGATGCTTCTACTTCAGGTATTCATAAGATTGAAATTAATACTTATTCTATTGCTACAAAACAATTTACAATTTGGGTATTAGATACCAGATGTGAATCTCATTTGTGTAATTATCTACAGAGGCTTAAAAGCAGTAGAAGATTTGGAAAGGCAAAAATATATCTACAGTCAGCTACTAGAAAAAACATCTCTACAAAAGTTGTGAGGACTTATCATTTGCCTCTTCCAAGTGGATTAATACTGGAATTAAATAATTGTTATTATGTTCCAACTTTATCCAAAAGTATTATTTCTTTCAGTTGTTTATTGAACAATTATGGCATTTCTTTAAAAGACAAATGTTGTTACATTTTTAAGAACAATATTTTTTATGCTAAAGCTATCATTGAGAATTGTACATTTGTTCTTGATTTAATTAAAGAAGTGCATAATGTGGATACCAAGAGAATGAAACAAGATAATCAAAATACCTCATATTTATGGGATTGTCGTTTAAGCCATATAAATAAGAAATGCATGACCAAATTACACAAGTCATGTGATTTAGGGTCATTTGATACATGTAAATCTTGTTTATTAGGAAAAATGACAAAAGCTCACTTTATTGGTAAAGGAGAATGAGCTAAAATGGTTTTGGACTTAATACATTCAGATGTATATGGTCTAATGACTACATATGCCATAGGAGGTTACTCCTACTTCATTACTTTCAATGATGATTATATCAGGTTTGGATATATCTATCTAATGAAATATAAATTAGAAGCATTTGAAAAGTTTAAAGCATTCAGAAATGAAGTAGAGAAGCAACTTGGCAAGAGTATTAAGACACTTAGATCAGATCGAAGTAGAGAATACTTAAGTCAAGAATTTCAAGATTATCTTAGAGATAATGGGATTTTATCTCAATGGACTCCACCATGTACACCACAACACAATGGTTAGATCTATGTTGAGTCGAGCAGACTTGCCTAAGTCCTTTTAGGGATATGCACTAGAAACTGCTATTTATGTGTTAAACAGAGTTTCTAGTAAATCGGTTAATGTTACTCCATATGAGATATGGAATAACAAGAAACCCATAATTTCTCATATGAAAGTATAGGGTTGTCATGCTTATGTGAAGAGGATAATATCAGACAAACTAGATGTTAAGTCTGACAAATGTTTATTTGTGGGATATCTAAAAGAAATATTTGGATATTATTTCTACCATTCCTTAGAACAAAAAGTGTTTGTTTCAAGGCATGTTGTCTTTTTGGAAAGAGAATTTCTCCTATGAGAGGACAGTGGGAGTAAAATTGAACTTGGTGCAGTTTAAGCCCCACAAATAGAAGTAAATCAACCGATTGAACAAAAAACTGAATTTCATAATGATGAGATTACAGTTGAACCTAATTATACACAAAATCCTAGAAGTTCTACTAGGATGCATTCTATCCCTATGAGATATGTATTTCACATTGATTCAGATAGAGTTATAACTATAGTATAGGACAATGAGCCCACAGGCAATTAAGAAGTTTTGAACAGTTTAGAACATGATTTATGGCTTAAGCCTATGCAATATGAAATGGACTCCATGTATGAGAACAAAGTATGGACTTTAACTCAACCACCTGAAAGGATAAAAGCCATAGGGTGCAAATGGTTTTCAAAAAGAAGACCGACATAGAAGGCAATATAGTTACCTATAAAGCTCGCTTAGTAGCAAAAGGCTATCATCAAAAAGAAGGCATTGACTATGATGAAACTTTTCTCCTATAGTGATGCTTAAGTCTATGAGAATACTTTTACCCATTGCCGCTCATTATGATTATGAGATTTGGCAAAGGGATGTGAAGACAACTTTCCTAAATGGAAATCTAACTAAGGATGTGTATATGACAAAACCAGAAGGGTTCACATCAGGTGATGATAAAAAGGTATGCAAGTTTCAAAGATCCATTTATGGATTGAAGCAAGCCTCTAGGAGCTAGAACATATGATTTAATGAGACAATCAAAGAGTTTGGTTTCTAACAGAATGAAGATGAACCTTGTGTGTATAAAAGGGTTAGTGGGAGTGCAATTGTCTTCCTAGTTCTATATGTGGATGAGATATTAATCATGGGAAATGAGATTTCTCTTCTCCAAATTGTTAAAATATGGTTATCCAAGCAATTCTCTAAGAAAGAACATGAAGAATCATCCTATATTCTGGGAATAAGGATCTATAGAGATAGATCTAATAGGTTGCTAGATCTTTCTCAAAGTACATATATAGATAAAGTATTTAAGAGGTTCAATATGGATCTCTTTAAGAAAGGGTTTATACTCATGGTGCATGGGAACCATTTTTCTAATTCTATACGTCCACAGATATTAGAGGATAGAGAGAGCATGAATAGAATAACATATACATCTGCATTTGGCTCTATCATGTATGCTATGTTATGTACATATCCATATGTAGCATTTACTTTGAGTGTCACAAGTAGATTCCAATCCAATTTTGGAGAGGAACATTGGGCATCTTTCAAGAATATACTTAAGTACTTGAGAAGGACTGATAAGTGTGAGTTATATATAGTTTTTGATATGTTTTAAGCTTTGTTATTTAGTTATATTGGTATTATTTAGGTTAAAATAGAGTTAAATTATAAATATTTATGTTTTTCAGGTTAATTTCATGTTTTGTTTGGTTTTCAGGTTAAAATTGATATGAAAGGGCTTAAATTGCAAAAAGGGTAAAGATTAGGGCCAAAAGTGCAAATATGAAGAATTGATGCAAGAAAATTTAATGTTCAGTCCAGAACCTTTACACGTGACCACGTTAAATCACTGAAGCAATCTACCCGTGGCCACATGAAGGAGTGAAGTATGGAATGCATGGCCACGTGAATGAGTGAAGTATGGAATGAATGGCCACGTGAAGGAATAAAGTATGAAGACCCATGGCCACAGGAAAGGGAAACTGAAGAAAACCATGCAAACACGTGACCGTGTGTGAGGAAGGGTTAATCCACACATGACCACGTGTGAAGGAAGGCTTATGGAACACGTGACCACGTGATGAAGACTCCCACTTCACGAAGGATTTTCGAGCTTCCTATTTTAGCAGAGTTCACTTCCTATTCTATGTTTGGAGTTTAAGAGGGAATCTACTATAATTTTGCCCTATAAATAGCAGTCTAAAACAGCAAAGAAGGGAGATCAACCTTAGAATTAAGCATTACTTTCTTTAGTTTATTTTTACGTTACTTTGTTTTCACTGTTTTTCTTCAAGCTTTGTTTTAATTATAAGAATGTTTTGTGAGTAGTTTTCTTTAACTTTTGCTAAAGGATACTTGAATCCTTAACTTGTATTGTTATGACTTGAGTTTGTTCTTCAATTAAATACAAGTTGATTATTTCTAGGTTCTTAAACATAGTCTTGTCTTTACTCAAATTTAAGTTGAATGTTAACTTGATTAAGCATTGGTTAATTAATTGATTTGAGTTGATTAATGACTTGCATACTCTTAGGTTACTTTATTTGGATTAATGCATGATTATAATCTGAATAAGCTATAATTGTGTGTTGATTTGAGTAAGTTAAGATTGAAAAAAGCGTAACTAAGAATAGGTGGAAGTAAAATCTCTTTAGAAAGGCTTTAATAGACATCTGGGAGAATTAATTTAGTTCTTTTTGCTAAGTGTTCAGTTTATCTGAATAAGAAAATTTTGATGCTTGGAATGGTAATCTTGAATAAAGTTATCTAGGTTTATTAAACTGAATTCTCTATAATCACTTGTATGTTTTCTTTCGTTTAAGTCATAGCAATATTTGTTAAGATGGATAGTCCTTTAGTGAAAGTTGTTTTTAATATTGATTTTTACCTCATTCAATTTACTTATTAGATCTTTATTTATTTTAACTCTTTATTTTGTTTTAGTTTACTTTTAGTTTTAAATCCTCAATCATCACAACTTTGGGATTTCTCTTCTTTCTTTTACACACAAAATTGGTTTTGAAATTGAAATAGCACATACAAGCACAAGTTTCCCTTGGGTTCGATATTTTGGGTCATAATTATATTTCCCTATATTACTTATATTTTGGGTCATAATTGAAATATCACATACAAGCACAAGTTTTTGGTGCCGTTGTCGGGGAAGCATTGGCATTTGTTTATTTATTTTGATTTTAAAGTGATTTATGTGTGTTTTTCTTGTCTTCATCATCTATTTTCTTATTTTATTTTTGGGTGACTAGTGGTTTATGGTGAGAAATAACCCCATTTTACCTATAGACCCTAAAATTGAGAGGACATTTCATAGGATTAGAAGGTTAAGAGGCAATATGAATGACCCAAAAATAGAACAACCTATGAATGATCCACTACCTAGGATCGAAGAGCATCATATACCCCACCAAGCTCCCGGAAATGGGTATAGACCTAGAACCATTAGGGATTATGCTATCCCTAGGTGGAATGAAGAACATAGAACCATTAGGATTCCTCACCACCAACCTTTTGTGATTAAACCTGCTACCATCATGATGGTACAAAGAAACTAATTTTTGGGTTCGGATATAGAGGATCATGCACAACATTTGGATATGTTCTTAGAAGTAAGTGACACTGTGCAAATTCTTAATGTATCGACTGATGCAATTAGGTTGAAACTCTTCCCATTCACCCTCATAGGAAAAGCTAGGGATTGGCTACAAATGTTACCAAATTAATCCATCCATTCTTGGCAACAAATGCAAGAAAAATTTATTTGCAAGTTCTTCCCACCTACTAAGACTGCCCTCATTAGAAAACAAATTAGTGATTTCCAGCAATTTTACGAGGAGCCATTCCATAAAGCATGGGAAAGATTTAAGAGACTTTTAAAAAGTTGTCCTAATCATGAAGTTCCTATTTTTCAATTAATGCACATTTTCTATGCAGGTTCCCATCCATCAACAAGATCTTTGCTAGATGCAACCTCAAATGGTAGTTTCATGAACCAAATTCCCAAAGATGCATTTTTGCTTCTTAATGAGATGGATACCAATGATGCTCAATGGGCAACCTTTAAAGCAATTCAAAAGAAACAGGGAGTTCATAATATTGATGAAGTAGCTATCTTGAAAGCTCAATTTGAATTAATGGAAAAAAGGCATTTAAAAGAAATAAATGAGCTTAAAGCTAAAAATGTTTATATGCTATCTAATGAAGTTGATTCTTATGCAGGAATTCTAGGACCTTTGGGAATGAAGAATAATGAAGGAATGGTAGAAGAAGTAAATGCCTTGAACCTATATAGCAACACTTATAATCCGAGATGGAGAAGCCATCCAAATTTTTCTTGGAGGGAAGGTAATCAAGGCTCTTCTTCTAACCCTAATCCTAGACCTCAATTTAACCATAACCAACCTCCCAATAATCAACTTCCATACCAAAACCAAGCTCCACCACATTATCCAAACCAATACCCATCACAATCATACCACCAACCACTCGGTTTTCAAAAACCTCAACCTCCCTTTCCTCAAGAAAAGAAATCCAACATTAAAGAAATGATTGCAAATTTCATGGCCTCTCAAAACTCAATTTTAGCTAGCCAAGATGCTAGATGGAAATCACAAGATATTTGGATGAGGAACCAAGAGGCATCCATTAGGAATCTAGAAAAACAAATGGGGCAACTTGCTAGTTCTTTATCAAATCAGACTTAAGGGATATTTCCATCCAATGTAGACCAAAATCCAAAAGAGGAAGCCAAAGCAATCACCTTAAGGAGTGGGAAAGAGTTAGAGAAGACTAAAATCGGTAAGAATTCTTCCCCAAGGGTGGAACCGACAACGGAGGTAAGTAATTCTAACTCTGAAAAATATGAAAAAGTGCCTCCTACGGTTAAGAAGGGTAAAGGTAAAGAAAAACTTGTTTCTAGTGTTCTTGATGAATCTAAATTATCATTTCCTGTTCTAGCTAGAAAAGAAAGACAAAATGAACAATTGAGTAGATTTTTAGACGTGTTTAAGAAGCTATATATAAATTTACCATTTACTAAAGCTTTATTACACAAGCCTAAATATGCTAAATTTATGAAAGAATTATGCACTAATAAGAAAAAGCTAGACGGCATAGGAACAGTTCAATTATCCGGTAATTGTAGTGCCATATTAACCAATAAAATTCCTAAAAAATTAGAAGATCCTGGTAGTTTTACATTGCCTTGTGAACTAGGAGGTAATTTTGTTGGGCATGCTTTATGTTATTTGGGTGCTAGTATTAACTTGATTCCTTATTCCATTTGCAAGAAATTGAACCTAGGTGATCTAAAGGAAACCCGAATGACACTTCAATTATCAGATAGATAGGTAAAGAAGCCAAAAGGAATCATTGAGGACTTATTAGTGAAAGTTGGAAATTTTATCTTTCTGGTGCCATTAATTATGGGGATGCCATTCTTGAACATAGCAAGAGCACTAATTGATATTCATGGACAAACGGTTACTTTAAGATTCAACGAGGAGGAAATGATTTTCAATGTTAATAAAATTTTAAAACAGCCTTTGTATGATTTTGAAGAATCTATTTATTTTTTTGATGAAGTTCAAGAATGTGCCAACACAACACAAGAGGAAATCATTCTCAATAATGAGCTTCAAAGTTGCTTAATGCATCCCAAGAAAATGGAAGAGTTGGAAGCAAAGGAGAAAAAGTTGATACAAAATCTGGAACAAGAACACAGTGAAGGAAATGAAACAAAGGATGAGCCATCCCCTCCTAAGGGAGATTCTGAACTTAAAACACTTCCATCTCATTTAAAATATGTATTTTTAAAAGATAATGCTAAGCCAGTAATTATTTCATCTTTATTGATAGGTTTGGAAGAAGAAATGCTTATTGAAGTCCTTAAGAAGCACAAGGGAGCAATTGGTTGGGCAACATCCGATTTAAAAAGGATTAACCCCAGCTATTATACACATCGTATACCCATGGAGGATAATTTTAAGCCAATGGTGCAACCTCAATGTAGGCTCAACCCAACTATGCAAGAAGTAGTGAAAAAGGAAGTATTGAAATTACTTGATGTAGGTATTATCTATCCTATTTCTGATAGTAATTGGGTAAGTCCTATTCAATGTGTGCCTACAAAGGGGGGAATGACTGTAGTGATCAATGAAAATAATGAATTAATAACGGGATGGAGAGTATGCATTGACTTTGGGAGGTTAAACAATGCCACTAGAATGGACCATTTTCCATTACCCTTTATTGACCAAATGTTAGAAAGATTGGTAGGAAATAAATTTTATTATTTCTTAGATGGATATTCGAGGTATATGCAAATACCTATAGCCCCAGAAGACCAAGAAAAGACCACATTCACATGTCCATATGGAACATTTGCATATAAGAGAATGCCTTTTGGTCTTTGTAATGCACCTGCCACATTTCAACGATGCATGATGGCCATATTTCATGATTTTATTGAGAAATTTATGGAAGTTTTCATGGATGATTTTACTATTTATGTTCATTACTTTGAATCTTGTTTGTATAATCTAGCATTGGTTTTAAAGAGGTATCAAGAAACTAATCTTGTTCTAAATTAGGAAAAATGTTATTTCATGGTTAGAGAAGGAATTGTCTTAGGGCATAAATTTCTGAAAAAGGCATTGAGGTTGATAAAGAAAAAGTTGATGTGATAGAAAAACTACCTCCACCAACTAGTGTTAATGGCATTTGGAGTTTCCTTGGTCATGCAGGATTTTATCGTCGGTTTATTAAGGAATTTTCTAAAATTGCCAAACCACTTTCTAATTTATTGCTTAAAGATGTTATATTTAACTTTGATGCTGAGTGTTTGCAGGCTTTTAACTTATTGAAGAAAATGTTAGTTAGTGCACCGATTATTGCATCACCCGATTGGAGCTTACCGTTTGAAATTATATGTGATGTAAGTGATTATGTAGTTGGAGCAGTCTTAGGACAATGGAAGGAGAATATTTTCTACACCATCTATTATGCAAGCCATACACTCACCGGAGCCCAAGTAAATTACACCACTACGGAGAAAAAACTCTTAGCAATAGTCTTTTCCTTCGAGAAATTCAGATCTTACCTTTTAGGATCTAAAATTATAGTGTGGTCGAACCATGCAACATTAAGGCATCTTTTTGCAAAGAAGGATTCTAAACCGAGACTTATCCGATGGGTGTTACTACTACAAGAAATTGATGTTGAGATTAAAGACAAGAAAAGGAGTAGAAAATTTTGTAGTTGACCATCTATCTAGATTGGATCATGCTAGCATCAAAAAGGGGGAAATTTCTAACTTATTTCCCGATGAACATATTTGTGCTTGTTACACCTATGAAAATTCAGTTTCATTGTATGCTAATATAACTAATTTTCTTGCAAGTGGTTATCTTTCCAAGGAGTTTACTTGGAAACAAAAGAAAAAGCTCATAGTGGATGCCAAGAACTACCTTTGGGATGATTCGTATCTCATTAAAATCTATGCGGATCAAGTGCTAAGAAGGTGCGTACCAAAATCGGAGCAAAAAGCTATCATGCAATAATGCCATGGAGGTGAAGTTGGGGGACATCACGGATCAAATAAAACAGTTCAAAAGATATTTCAATCAGGAGAAAGGAGGAAATTATAGCTCAATGAACTTGATGAAATTCGACAATGGTCATATGAAAATGTTGCGCTTTATAAAGAAAAGACCAAATGATGGCATGACAAGCATTTAAGGGTTAAAGATTTTGTTCTGGGAATGTTAGTTCTCCTATATAATAGTCGTCTTTGTTTCCAGGAAAACTAAAATCGAAGTGGCTTGGACCATACCAAGTAATGTCAAGCAATAAGTTTCGAGTAGTGATGATCAAAAGCTTAAAAGATGAACGTGAATTTACAATCAATGATCATCGACTTAAACCATACCAACTCGGACAACAAGAGGTTGCTGAAGCAACCATGGTTCTTCACGATATCTAAGAAATGGTTTGGAAAGTCTAGCTGGAGACTTTAAAAACTCAGAACTTCTAATCTTTCTCTCTTCTATTTTTATAGTTAAGTTTTTGTGTTTCCATATTTTGTGTGTGTTTGTGTGTTTTGATTCATGAAAAGAGTGAGTAAACAAGGTTTTTTTTAAAAAAAGAAGACATGTTTTTACTGGAAAGGAGTTTGTGTTTTCAAAGCTTAAAATGGAAAAATTACATTTAAGGAAGCTTAAAATGCGTGTGTGTTTTAAAAGAAGCAAGTGAAGCTTAAATATGCACATACACATGACCACGTGTCGCTTTCCCTTTGCCATCACGTGGCCACGAGTTGATTCATTGCCCCAGTTCATTAAAATCATGTGACCACGTGTATTTCAAACGAGAAACATCATGTGGCCACGCATTGATCTACTGCCCATACACTACAATTAACATGACCACGTTAAATTCAAAGAAGAACCATCACGTGGCCATGCATGCCCCATGAACAAAGGCACACGTGACCACGTGTGGTTCCTCCCATGAACTTTACGTGGCCATGCCCAATCCTCCTGCCTTAGAAACACTCCCACGACTCTTTTTACTCTTTTTCTTCATCTTATATTTGCTCTCACCCGTGCCTACGCCTTACCAACACAAAATTAAACTGTGGCCACGAATTTGCACTCACCATCGATCATCACCATCTCTAACCACCATTTGCTCTCTCTTTGTCATTTTTTTCTCTCTCCTACCTATCATCTCTTCCTTTTCCACATTTTCTCCATTAAACTAGGGTTTTTCACAACTCACACACACCACTTCAACTTGGTGCTGCATTTTGGTTTGATTTTCACCTTCAAGTAAGTATCCACCCTCCTTGCTTCTTATTTCTTATTTCTATATCATCCATTACATTGTTTTATGCCATTATTGCTTATAAATGTTTAGTTTTGAGGTTACTTTGCACTTAACATTTTGCTTTCATATTAATTCCTTTTGTCTCTTTGGATGATTATGAGTATTACATGCATGTAATAGATGCTTGGTATGTAATTGGGTAAGAAACAATCTTTGTTATGATCTTTAAATTGATGCCCAAACTTGCATTCATAACATGCTCGATGAAATGCCCCAATAAGTTTTTCTTTAAAAGCATTTAACTTTCACTCTTTGGATAGCATGTTTATGATTTACAGGGATGCATTATGACCTAATTCACCTCTTAAAAGATTGGTTCATGATCTTATTTATACATGTTAGGCATTATTTTGACATACTCTTTATGCCCAACTCTTTCATCCATATTATGCCTAACATTTTGATCTCCACATTTATATGGAACATTTATGCTATCAATTTTTCATTTCATCCAAGTGTGTTTTCATTCATTCAATACATGATTCATGTGCTTACACCTTAGTATATTTTGGATTATAAATTGACACTTACATTATGTTTTTCTTTCTTTTTAGTGGCACCTCAAAGGACCAAATATCCTGATGTAGCAAGCTCTTTTGCTGTACGTATTCCATCATATGTGGACAGGGTCAAGATTAATAAATTTCACTACTTCAGCAAGTGTACCTATGTCTAGCCTGCCAATTTAAGTCAATTGTTCCTCAATGTTCCGGTTGGAAATTTTTGGGATCATGATATAGAACCATTGATCCAAAATATTGGCTAGCAGCAATTCATTGCAAAGAAACCAAAAGTATATCCAGATATGGCACGAGATTTTTTTTTATTTTTTTGAATGCTACTTTAAGAGAGATGAGGACAGCACGGTCGGTTTCAAGTTTTGAAAGAAAGGATATTCCTTGACTTTCAGTCAGTTTTCTGAAATTTTAGGATTTGTGCCAAATGCTCCAACTGAATTGGAAGATTCATCTCCTATGGAGAATTGGAAAAGAATCAAGGATCTTGAATTAGATGAGCCATGGGTAGGGGGACAATGCAAGGTACATGCTTTAAGGAATCATGCATTAAGGATCATTCATCACTTTTTGGCAAAGAGTATGTACAATAATTTGAAGAATGCAAGCACTATTAGTGTGTCTCAAGCAATGGTCCTCTGATGCATGATGGATGGCATAACAATCAATGGAGTGGGAATTATAGTAGCTCAGATTAAGGAATTGCAGAAAATGCCAGGACATATTGATAATATTTCCATTGGGTGGATAGCTGCATTAATGGCCATTGCAGTTGAACATCCGAGTTATGGAGACTCACTTCCAGGAGATTTACCTTGCATTGATAATAAGATGCTCAAGCGGATGAAAATTTTGATTCTTAGGCCTCGAGCTCATTGGGCAACCCGGGAGGAATACCTAAGAGAGAACAATATTCGGATTGAGGAGCAGCAGGAGGAGCCAAATGAGGAGCATATTGCCACAGTTGTACCTTCCCCCATCAATAAACCTACAACACCTAAATGGGAAGGTCCATTTAATCAATTAAGTAGCCATTTGGATGCTCAACAAATTAGGCTAGATCAAATGCAAGGAAGATTTGACATGCTACGAGATACGGTAATGGCGGGCAATAGGACTATTGAGCATTTTATCCACCACTTTTGGCAGCGATTTCCTCCACCTCCGCCTCCACTGGAATAGATCTTTATTTGCTGTGGACAACAAAATTTTGAGGAGGGGGTAGCCTCCTTTCAAGGAGATTTTCTTCAACCTTTCTTTTTCTTTTTCATGAATCGGGTTTTGTTATTTTGTGTTTTGTGTTTTGTTTTCCATTAGTTTGTTTTGTTTTTGTTGTTTGTTTTCTTAAGTATGTAAAACTTATTGAAGACTTATTTAGCTCACCTTTTAACTTAGTTTGTATGAGAACTTAGTTTGGCTCGGTTGACTTCAAAACTTTAAACAATTTGAACTTGGATATAGAATATGCATGTTTTGAACCTTTGCTTAGCAAGAGAAGATTTATGTTGTTTAATAAATCTTTAGATAGATTAATCTTCAGCTTGATAAATATTTGTTAGTTTCCAAATTCTTGAAAGCACTTAGACCAGTTTTTAATCTAGAAAAATCAATACAATGAAGTTGTGAAGTAAGGAAATTTAGAGCACTAGAACCTTCCTCATCACCCTTTAAAGCTTATGAACAGCTTAAGAAACTTAGAAAATGATCTAGGCAACAATTTTCTGGATAAACTTTCTTAAAGACTTTTTGTCCTACCTTGATGAAATTATCCTTTGTTAAGCCATTTTGAGCCTAATGAGGTATGCTTAAGGCGTACCATTAATATTTTCTTGTTACACCTAATGTTTTAACCATATAACCTAAAAATCCTTTATCTCACCTTATGGAATTGGCCACTTTAGGATTAAATGGATATATGAGGAGATTAAAAGTTCTATTGGATTTAGCAAGAAAGTCTTATCAAGTGAGAAAACTACCTTGTATACCTTGAGATTATTCAAATTAGCTTGTGAATGCTAGTTTATTTAAAAAAAATGTTTGAAGTTTGGAAAAAAAAAAGAAAGAAAGAGAGAGCTAGAAAATATGAAAAATATAAGTGTGGGGTAGTACAAGGAAAAAAATGAAAAAATAATGACTTCTTGGTAAAAAGGCATATTATCTATTAAAAGGAAGTTTGAAAGTGAGGCAAGAATGAGCAAGATATATATTGTTGAAGTTATTAGGGTTTAGTAATCTATTTTTTCTTAGAGTGGCTATTCATTTTGATTATCTTTTATCCATTCTTTGATAACCATATCCTTAGCCCCATTACAACCTTTAAAAGACCTAATGATTTTAAGCTTGTTTTGAGTTGTTTAGCGAAGATGACCTTCAGATTCCAGTGCTAAAGGAGAGGCCTATTCTGTTTCTAGAGTTTCAAGCACGAAAACAGTTGTATGATTATGCATTCATTTATTCTATACTTCATTATCTAGTTGTGTTGATGTTTTGATTTTCAAAATTGCTTAAAATGATTTGGTCTTGCACACACTCAAGGAAACTAACTTATATTCTCTTGTTCGAAGTTGATCTATTTAGAGATTATATTAAGTGCTTTTGTTAAAATGCTAAGTTTGGTTTTGAAAGTGCATGTCTTTGTACAAGTTTGATGGTTTTGAAGGTGGGATTGTTCTAATTTGCTTGAGGGCAAGTAAGGTTTAAGTGTGGGATATTTGATAAGTGTGAGTTATATATAGTTTTTGATATGTTTTAAGTTTTTTTATTTAGTTATTTTGGTTAAAATAGAGTTAAATTATAAATATTTATGTTTTTGAGGTTAATTTCATGTTTTGTTTGGTTTTTAGGTTAAAATTGATATGAAAGGGCTTAAATTGCAAAAAGGGCAAAGACTAGGGCCAAAAGTGGAAATATGAAGAATTGATGCAAGAAAATTTAACGTTCAGTCCAGAACCTTTTACACGTGACCACATGAAATCACTGAAGCAATCTACCCATGGCCACATGAAGGAGTGAAGTATGGAATGCATGGCCAAATGAAGGAGTGAAATATGGAATGCATGGTCATGTGAAGGAATGAAGTATGAAGACCCATGGCCACGGGAAAGGGAAACTGAAGAAAACCATGCAAACACGTGATCACGTGTGAGTAAGGATTAATCCACACATGACCACGTGTGAATGAAGGCTTATGGAACACGTGACCACGTGTTCAATTACAAAGGGAAGGACGTGGCCACGTGATGAAGACTCCCACTTCGCGAAGGATTTTCGAGCTTCCTATTTTAGCAGAGTTCACTTCTTATTGTATGTTTGGAGTTTAAGAGGGAATCTACTATAATTTTTCCCTATAAATAGCAGTCTAAAACAGCAGAGAAGGGAGATTAACCTTAGAATTAAGCATTACTTTCTTTAGTTTATTTTTACGTTACTTTGTTTTCACTGTTTTTCTTCAAGCTTTGTTTTAATTATAAGAATGTTTTGTGAGTAGTTTTCTTTAACTTTTGCTAAAGGATACTTGAATCCTTAACTTGTATTGTTATAACTTGAGTTTGTTCTTCAATTTAATACAAGTTGATTATTTCTTAGTTCTTAAACATAGTCTTGTCTTTACTCAAATTTAAGTTGATTGTTAACTTGATTAAGCATTGGTTAATTAATTGATTTGAGTTGATTAATGACTTCCATGCTCTTAGGTTAATTTATTTGGATTAATGCATGATTACAATATGAATAAGCTATAATTATGTGTTGATTTGAGTAAGTTAAGATTGAGAAAAGTGTAACTAAGAATAGGTGGAAGTTAAATCTCTTGAGAAAGGCTTTAATAGACATCTAGGAGAGTTAATTCAATTTTCCATGCTAAGTGTTAAGTTTATCTAAATAAGAAAATTTTGATGCTTGGAATGGTAATCTTGAATAAAGTTATCTAGGTTTATTAAACTGAATTCTCCATAATCACTTGTATGTTTTCTTTTGTTTAAGTTATAGCAATATTTGTTAAGGTGGATAGTCCTTTAGTGAAAGTTGTTTTTAATATTGATTTTTACCTCATTCAATTTACTTATTAGATCTTTATTTATTTTAATTCTTTATTTTGTTTTAGTTTACTTTTAGTTTTAAATCCTCAATCATCACAACTTTGGGATTTCTCTTCTTTCTTTTACACACAAAATTGGTTATGAAATTGAAATAGCACATATAAGCACAAGTTTCCCTTAGGTTCGATATTTTGGGTCATAATTATATTTCCCTATATTATTTAGCCGATCTAGTACACTTGCTAGCATCCGATCAAGGACTAAGAATATATTCTTGGTATATAGAGAGGGCAATTTTGAAGTAAATAGGCATACTGATGCTAGCTTCTAATCTAATAAAAATGATTGTAAATCACAGTCTGGTTTTGTGTTCATGATGGGAGGAAGGGCAGTTAGTTGGAAGAGTTCCAAACAAGAAACAATTATTGATTCCATGATAGAAGCTGAGTACATTGCTACTTCGGAAGCGGCCAAAGAAGTAGTCTGGATCAAAAAGTTCATATCTGAACTAGGAGTGGTGTTGGATTTTAACGGTTACATGCATCACATACATGAGCGGAATTTTAAATTTTTTAACCATTAGATCTGATCTTGCCATGAATACACAATATAACTATATGAGAATAAGAAAAATCACCTTTGATTTTTGTTGAACAGTTGATTTTACTTCGCACCGGGTTGTCGCAAACCACAGTGTTCAAAATCGAACACCTCCAATGAGTAATCCACACTAGAGAGGGGTAAATTGAACCAACAAATTGGTGTTCAACTAGGGCTGGCCGAAATTCCCAAGAGGCTAGCAATGGAAGTGGCGCAAAAAGGAGAGAGAATTAAGAGAAAAAGACTTTCCTTTTCTTTTAATCACTTAACCCTAATTCTCATTAGTTGGCCTTTTATAGTTAGGTTAAAATTCCAACTCCTTAATGAGATTGGGATCTTTAAAATTTCTGGAGAATTATTAATTGGGCTTCTGGAATTAATTATAATCATTTGGGCTTAATTAAATCCAAATTAAATCTTTTCATAAAAGACCATGCACAAAATCCACAAACTAGGCCCTTTGTGCATCTAATTGGATTTAAATACCCAAATGGATTCCAAATCCAACCAAATTAAATATGTGAGTTCCATAACACTTATGTAACATATATAAATTAATTTGGTCCAAGAAAAAGCCGTCTAAGCCCTTCTGTATGGAGTTGGCGTGTAGCCCTCTTCTGGAGGGCTTCCTCCAACTTCTTCATTCCTTTTCCTATTAATTATTATATTAGTCCTATAACACTTATAGTAGTCTTATAACACTTATAAGACAATAATAATTAATCATGAAATACATTATTTCATTTAGGTCCAATTTACAGAACATTTGTCAAAAGTTCCGCGGACAATTTTATTTGATCATAATTAATTAAACTCTTTAATTAATTATTATCATATTCTCCTCTCTACCTTTATAATAATATCAAATATTATTATCCTTGTCATTTTACCATTTTACACTTTTCTCTATATGTGTGTGACCTATTGGGTTCCTGTCCATGTTGGCAGTATAATATGTAATTGTGAGTTCTATTCGAAACTCATATGATTTAAACTCCTTTAAATCATTTTATCAATCTCTATTGATATTTTGATACATCATTATACAAGTCATGATTGGCCTCTAGCTAGGCATCATGACTACCCAAATGTCAGGAAAGTCATGTGGTTTGACTGTACCCTTCCATAAAAATAGTTACCGTGCAATTACTCCTTTCACCACTCTTATCTCAATTAGATTCTGAGTATGCATTTCTGTCAACTCATATAAATATAATTATGTATGTTCTATTAATTTAACCATTGTTCCTAAAATGCCCTTCATGGATCTCCATCCATCTCGGCATATTACTCTGGCCAGAGATTCTCTGAACAAGGCAATTATAGAATCATGCGAGATAACTTCCCTTGTTAAATCTTGGATGGTGAATCATTTGTCAATCACTCAACTATCTTCAAGTAGGTCATGATATACCCAATCTCCTAACTATGTTCACTCCCAGTTGGAAGTAATCAGTTATGGAGTCAAAGTATACCACTTGCTACTTAAGATAACTTTGGTGATCTCAAGTCTAAGGATACTTGCACAACTGCTATGAAGAGATTCCTCACTGACATAGATTCAATATCCATATGAGGATTCCCTTTGCAGGTCTCCAATGAACTTGTTCTGCTAACAAGCATCCACATGTTAGCTTTGATTATCATCCATAATCACAATTATGAGAACCATTGCTTGAACCATTCAAGAAGCATAACATGTGCTAGTATGTCTGAATTAACAATGTCATATCTTGTTAATTCTATGACTAGGGATATTTAGATATTAACATATTTGCATGCAATAGACATCTCACATCATGAACACCTTCATGATTGCCTTTACACTGTGTTTATAATATCTAGGACTTCATTTATTAATTTAAGATTTACAAACTCATGTATTCAAACACAGCATTAATAAATGAATGATGCCTTTTATTAAGAATATAAATTTCATACATATGAAAAACATCCCTATTACATGGGCTCTAGGGCATACTCTCTAACAAGTGGTCCCTTGCATTTTTGATCTGATTCCTTTATATTAGTACAATAATGAAGCCATTGTGCAAGCAAAGGAACCACAGTCTCATCAGTGATCCAAGCATGTTCTCATATGCTACCATCTCATAAAGGAAATAATAGCTAAAAATGATGTGAAAATATAAAGGGTCCCCATAGATGATAATGTGGCAAATCCTCTCACTAAAGCAATTTCTAAGATTAAACACGATCACCATATAAATAACATGGGTCTAAGACATATGAGTGATTGGCTCTAGTGCAAGTGGGAGATTTTTAGAGTGTATGCCCTGGAGCCCATATAATAGGGATGTATTTCAAATGTATGAACTCATATTCTAAATAAAAGGCATCATTCATTTATTAATGCTATGTTTAAATACATGAGTTTGTAAATCTTAAATTAATAAATGAAGTCTTATGTATTATAAACACAATGTAAAGGCAATCATGAAAGTGTTCATGATGTGAGATGTCTATTGCATGCAAATGTGATAATATCTAAATATCCCTAGTCATAGAACTAACAAGATATGATATTGTTAATTCGGACAGACTAGCACATGTTTTGCTTCTTGAATATTTCAAGCAGTCGTTCTCATAACTATGATTATGGAAGATGGTCAAACCTAACATGTGGATGCTTGTTAGAAGAACAAGTTTATTAGAGACCTGCAAAGAGAATCCTCACATGGATATTAAATCTATGTTAGTGAGGAATCTCTTCATAGTGGTTGTACAAGTATTCTTAGACTTTAGATCACCAAGGTTATCTTAAGTAGCAAGTGATATACTTTGACTCTATAACTGATTATTTCCAATTGGGGGTGAACATAGTTAGGAGTTTAGGTATATCATGACCTACTTGATGATAGTTGAGTGATTGACAAAGGATTCACCATCCCAGATTTATTAAGGGAAGTTATCTCGATTGGTTCTATAATTGCCTTATTCAAAGAATCTCTGGCCAGAGTAATATGCCAAGATGGATAGGGATCCATGAAGGGCATTTTGGGAACAATCATTAAATTAATAGAATATACATAATTAGATTTATATGAGTTGATAGAAATTCATACTCAGAATCTAATTGAGTTAAGAGTGGTGAAAGGAGTAATTGCATGGTAACTGTTTCTATGGAAGGGTATAGTCAAACCACTTGACTTTCCTGACATTTGGGTAGTCATGATGCCTAGCTAGAGGCCGCTCATGACTTTTATAATAGTGTATCATAAATATCAATGGGGATTGATAAAATGATTTAAAGAATTTTAAATCATGTGAGTTTTAAATAGAACTCATAATTACATATTATACTACCAATATGGACAGGAACCCAATAGGTCATACACATGTAGAGTAAAGGATAAAATAGTAAAATGACAAGGATAATAATATTTGATATTATTATGGGAGAAGAGAAATTAATAAGGGAATAATTAATTAAAGAATTTAATTAATTATGATCAAGTAGAATTATTCGCAGAACTTTTTAAAAATGTTATGCAAAATGGATTTAATTGAAATATTGTATTTCATAATTTATTATTATTGGACTATAAGTATTATAGGGCTGATATAACAATTAATAAATCCATTGGAGAAATTAAAAAAGGCCCAGAGAATTGGTTTTGGCGTAGAAACCCTCCAAAGGAAGTGTTACACGCCAAACCCATATAGAAGTCCTTAAAGGCATAATTCTTGGATATAAACAAATTAAATATATTTCATAAGTTTTATGAAGCCTAAATATTTAATTTGGATGGATTAAGAATTAATTTGGGTGATTAAATCCAAGTGTATGCACAAAGGGCCTAGTTTGTGGGTTTTGTGCATAGTCTTTTGTGAAAGGATTAAAATTGGATTTAATTGAGCCCAAATAAATTATTAATAATCCCAGAAGCCCATTTAATATTTCTCCAGTAATTTTAAATAGCCCAATCCCATTATAAAGTTGGATTTTTAACCTAACTATAAAAATTCAAGTATAGTAATTTTAGGGTTAAGTGAACATTTAAAGAAAAGAAATTGTCTCTTTGAAAAACCCTAGTCGTCGCTCCCTTGTTAG
The DNA here is from genome assembly GCA_037975025.1 of Excoecaria agallocha. Classification (NCBI taxonomy): domain Eukaryota; kingdom Viridiplantae; phylum Streptophyta; class Magnoliopsida; order Malpighiales; family Euphorbiaceae; genus Excoecaria; species Excoecaria agallocha. The sequence goes on along the minus strand of CM075812.1, from coordinate 39,929,977 downwards.
CATCAACGACAATTTGGCCAGCCCTTGTGTTCCATCATTCTTAATCCATTCAATCATTGTCTAGTGTGGATTACTAATTAGAGGTGTTCAATTTTGGACATTGTGGTTTGTGATAACCCGGTGAGAAGAAAAATCAACTGTTCAACAAAAATTAAAGGTGATTTTTCTTATTCTCATTAATATTTATATTGTAAATTCATGGTAAGATTAGATCTATTGGTTAAAAATTTTAAATCTCGCTTATGCATGTGATGCATGTAACCGATAATTTCCAACAAATTAGTGATTTATCGAAAGCCTGAATGTCACAAAGTAGTGGATAGATAAGTATGCTTATAAAGGGGATAGTGACCGCAGCTACAAGTGTTTTCACCAAAAGGAGACTAGTGTAGTGTTTTGATACCTATTGGTATCAAGTGACCTAAGACTATTATATCTCAAGTGTTCGATACTGCTCGCCAGTATCTAGTGTTTTTACCTATATCTACTATTAATGGGAATTCAGGCTATGAAATAATAATGATGTGATGAGTGAATGATAGTGAATGAACAATTGTATAAAAGTGTTGGTGCCTCAATGTAATGTTAGTGTTTCTTCTTGACAGTGTTAGTGTGATTAAATGTGATTATGACATTGAAATGTTACTAAATGCATAGAATTATCACTTTGAATGTGTGTATGTGTATTGTAGTGTTATATAGTGTATTACTCATCAAAATTACTATACAATGAGAAGTAACATGTTGTGTTATTTGTGTCAGACTTAGGCTAGAATTCTATTGCATTGTTTTACTCCCCACTGAGTCATTGCTCAGCATGGGTGTTGTTCCTGTGTAGGTACACAGGTCTAAAGTAAAGGTGTCGATCTCAAGTCCACATCTGCAAGCCACTAAAGAGTAAAGCTAGTGAAAACTAATTTTGGTGTAGAGTTATTTTTTGTAATTGTTCAATGTAAAGGATTTGAAATATATCTAATGAATTAATTTGTGAATAAACCTTAAGCAAGTTAACTTATGTGTATATATGTGTTTTTGTACAAGCATTTTAACAAAATAATATTTAAATAAAAGATAATAAGAGCAAGCATTACTTGCCCTTTGGTCCTTTTTTTCAAAAAATTTGTGAGTTTTGGGTGAATATTCTGCCCAAAAATCAACCCCAAAATCAGTGCTTTAAAGGGTGAACAAATCAAACAATTTTATGTGAACATAATATTGTAACTTGTCAATTTCCTATTGGCTCATCCATCTTTAATTTTTTTTCCACCAAAAATATTTTAAAAATTCTTAAATATTATAATTAATAAGTATTTAAAATTTTGGGTCAATCGGAGTTCGTTTCGATAGGTTTCAGGGCACCGAAACATTTTCGGCCGATCTAAAAACTCAATTATCAAAATCACCGTAAAATTGATTTTTCAATATCAAATAATCATCTATAATATTTCTTGTGAATCTATGTATTCAGATAATTTTTTAGAGGTCTCTATCATTATTTTTTAAGTCCAAAGACCAATTTTACCAATCTAAAACACAAAAATTCAAAATTATTAGAAAAATTAATTTTCACTCCCGAATATTAATTGGGATTATTTGAGCATGTCCATGCAAATGAAATAATTTTTGAAGGTTTGTGAAATATTTTCAGACCGGTCACACCCTATTTTACGGTTTAGAAAAAATTATTCACTATCTATTTTGGGGTTTTATCTAACATCAATTTCACCTCATACTATACCATTGGATTCGTTTTTATTTATACTATCTAATGGTGTAATACATATACTTTCTAATGGTTAGGGAATAAAACTTTCCACTATGTCCCCCATCCCAGTACTGCTCTAATCCAAGTACATTTAAGTCTAAAGTTCTTATTGAATCTAGTGCACTAATGCTAATATGATCGTACCCAATACCATTTCAATGTCAATATTCACTGCCTGAAAAGTACTATTTATGAAAATTAAAATTTTTGGCCATTACAAAAGTTTTCTTATGAGGCACTAAAAATTAAAACTCTAATTCGCCTTTGGGTAAACATCTCCAAGCCCTCTTTGTGAGGTATGGAAGCCTCTTTGCAAGGCATTTAAGGCCTCTTTATGAGGCATTTAAGCCCTCTTTGTTAGACATTCAAGCCCTCTTTAGGAGGCATTCAAGCCATCTTTAGGAGGAATTCAAGCCCTCTTTGTGAGGCGTTCAAGCCTTTATAAGGGGCATTAAAGCCTTTTCAACAAGCCATTAACAAGTTAAGGAAATCGCTACCTTAGTAAGTGAAGATAACACAATAAGGTTCTCATCGACAAGCTAGCGAGGATCACTACATCAACAACCCTTACTGACAAAGAGGCCACCACCTGGGTACATATCTCTAATTCTTTACTCTAAACTTTGGCACACCTAGGCACTAGTGTACTAGTCATTTGAAAGTTAGGGGCAATGGTGGACACTAAATCCTAAAGTGGCTTTTGATTAAGATTACCTAATGAGGATATTGTTGCTCATAGAAAAGGAACAAAAGTGTTAGGCTCTCCCTTTGGGTTTTATGTTTTTAAGTGCCTTTTTACAGCTCTACTTAAAAGTTTTTAGTGTTTAAAAATAACTTTTTAAGGGGTTTTACCCTTGTTCATCTATTGCCAAGACAAAAATGCACAATTTTAAAGTTTAAAAATTTATTTAGTAGAGTCACTCCCTTGACTCACGAGTTAAGGCCATGACTCAACCCAAAAAGTGATAAAATAGGCATTTTTTTATAAATGTTTGACTTGCTTTGACTATTTTAAGATGCCACATTGACTCACTCAATTGACTCGTGAGTTAAGGGAGTGAGTCAATTAGTTTTTTGTTTTCTCTCAGTAAAAAAGGATTAAAACTCATATTTTTCTGTTCTAATTCTTATCTAAGCATTTATTATTCATCATGAAACATATTTAAGGCAGAAAAAATCATTTTTGGAAAGGTCTCTCTCTTATTTTCTCTCTCTCTCAAAAAATAACATACTTTGTAACTTGAAACTAATAATAGAGGAAGGGGGGAAAAACCAAAAGCACTAGATCCTTCATCTTTGAGTAAATTAACATTGAAAGTAATATTTATGAGCCCCAAATATTTCTAATCCAATGTTTAATTTCAATTTTACTGTGCAAATATTCATTTTTCATTTTTATTACTTATTTTTCTTAATCTTTGATTCTTTGATTTAATCTTGTAAAATAATTTATTTCATTGTTTTATGTTTATTTCATTCATTAATCCATGAAAATCATGCAAAAATGGAGTAAATAAATTAATTGGATTTTTACTATTCATCATCTTTAACCTTAAGTTCAAACTTTGAATTTTTTATTTCTTGTTTTAATATATATATATATATATATATATATATATATATATATATATATATATATATATCATATTTTCCATTTATAAAAATGAGTTTTTTGGCATTTTCTTGCATCAATTTACTTTGAATTGCATTTTGGTGAGTTTTGGTGGTTGTTGGTGTCGTTCCATTATTAAGGGTCCATTTTTGGGTTGAGTCATGGCCAAAGGGCGTGACTTACTAGAAGGCTCACAGCCTTAGCCGGTGACTTACCCTTAACTCTCGCTTTTCTGCCTTGACTCACCTGCGACACACTCATCTGCCTTTCCCTTCTTGCACATGACTTGTCCTCTTGTGCACCACTCGTTCTTCTAATGCCTTGCTTCCTTTACATGAACTGCATGCAGTCCATTCATTTGGCTTCCCATTTTACATTTTCTTTTACTTTTTATTTTATTTTCATTAATTCATGCCTACAATAATGCTTATTTTAATTTATTTTCTTTTATTTTATCTATTTTTTATGTTATGTTAATTTATTATAATATTGTTTATTATATTTGGCTAAATTTACTTATTATTATTACTACTACTACTACTACTACTACTTCATTAGTATGTATTTATTTATTTAACAATTTATTTAAATGTTTTAGTATATGCATGTTTATGCATACTATGTTAACTCCGAATGCATGATGCATTATATCTATTTTGTCTATTTTATTTCTATTATGTAAAATTAATTAATTATTTAATTTGTTTGATGGAATTAATTATTTATCATTTAATTTGTTTTATTGTTATCCATTATTATTTTCTATCATGACTTTAATATCTGTTGGCATCCACACATTTCGAGTCGAGATAGAGAACCTAGCATGGGAGATTAGCTTAGGATTTTATTCCTAGTTATTTTGTTGCTTCATTATTTATTATTATTGTATAATTAATTTGGTATGTGTTTATTTTTATTATGCAAAGGCATGTAATAATAAAGTTTTTTTGAACGTTTAAATTAAAAACCACACCAAAACTATTTTTATTAATTAATCGGGATTTTACTAATAAAGTTTGTACCAAAGTCCTATTTTTATCCTAAAAATCACATGTAAAAAAATAATCTTTTTCTTAATAATGTTGTTCAGGTTCACTCTTCCTCCCCATACCTAAATGTGGATTTAATTAATCAAATATTTATATGGAAGAAGTTGGGATAACCCTTTCTACCCAAACGTCCCATTCCAGAACAAGCTATTCTAATAACAAAACATACCATTATGGAGCAAGCCTTATAATCAGCCTATGCATGGGTCTAACATCCTAGATTCAGTTTGCTTTATCATTCCAGAGCTAAACAACCCAAAACCTATTCATTTTACTCCAAACTCTAACTTTAAAATCATAAAATTTGCAACTTATTAAGTCACATTCCAAAGCAATCTCAAAATTATAGCATTCATGATAAAAGATAAGAGATATAACATCTATGGCATTCAAGTAAAACATCCAACAAGATAAAATGATAAACTCATCCATCAAAATCTGGAATTTTACTCAAAATAACAAAAACCTATAAACTTTTAATTAAGCAACAATAAAATGAACTTTTCATCCATATAAAAACTACAAAATATCAATATTCACATAGAGCCCAAACAACTAATGAAGAATTACTCACTACCCATTATAAAATAAGAGAAAAAAAGGATAGAAAAAACAAAAAAATTCATGTGAGGAAGAAAACTCAGCTGGAACCTAAGCTTCTTTAGCCTTTTTCTCCAAATATTCAATGAAAGTGAGCTTCAAATGGAAAAAATAAGTGTTTAAACTATGCAAATATAACCTATTTGCAAGTAAAAACTATATACTAAATAAAAGAGATGTAGAAATGAAAGAACACATAAATAAGAAACCCCAGATCTAGAAAAAAAACTCAAGATATGTGCCAAACATAAAATTCTGGTATATATAGGCCCAACGTGGGTCACAATTAGTAGGTAATTTCTGCTAACCATGACATACTGAAGTATTTTCTCTAGACTGAGATGGGTCATAGTCAGTAGGTCATATTTGTTGACCCTGACATGTTCTTTGTTTTTCTTCTGGATTGAAAACAATGCATAGTTCACAGTTAGTACCAAAACTCTACTGACCGTGACAAATTATCCCTTTGTATTCTGGATTGAAATCTACATACCTTACGGTTACTAGGTTTGCCCTACTGACCATGAGGTATTCTCTTCTTGGTTCTGGATTGAAATTTGGCTAAGTCACGATAAGCACCTAAAATCTACTGATCGTGACATATTTGAAACGATGCATTTTGACATAAAGCACTAGGTCACGATCAGCACTAAAACCTGCTAACCATGAGGTATCTATAAAATCTACAATTAAGCACAAAAACCCATCAAAAGTCTTTCAAAACACATAAAATAAAATAATTACTGAATTTGGATATAAATTATTGAATTAAAGCAAAACAAAGTAAAAGACACTAAAAAGACACTTAAAACTAAATTGAAATTAACTAAAAACTAGACACTGAATTAAAGTTATTAGATCAAATCATAATCAAAGATAAATTTAAGCACATGAATTAAGAAATAATAGCTTGCATTAAAAATAAGGTCAATTAAGAGTCATTATAATAAAGGAATGAGGGTTTAAGTTTTCCTCAGTAAAAGTAGGGAACTACTTACTATTCATGATCGAAACGAATGAAAGAATGGTAAAATTAAATACTATACTCATAAAGCTTCAAACTTGATCTTGGTGTCTTCAAAAAGAATAGAAATAACAAGCATGAAAACCCTAAGAGCCCCTACTTAAGAATTGAAGTTCAGAACATAAGTTAGGACTAATCTATGATAAAAACTATCTCACCCCTAAATTTTGACTTAAAGACAATTAAATACCTAATTTCCTAGAAGTCCAACCACCACCCAAACTCTTAAGCTATAGAAAAATTTCTTAAATCATATTTTTCTGCTAAAGAAACTAGTGGGAATGCCTTTGTGCTCTTGCCGAGTTGATTGTTGCTGCCTAAGAGCTTGAGTGACCCAATGGAAATCTCCCTTTTTCCTGCCAAGTTCTTCACTTTTGGATGGAAAGCATATAAGGGACTCGATGGGGATGATTTTGTCCCTGTTGAGTTCTTGGCTGCTGGAATAAAATGAGAAAGGCACTGAAGAACCTAATGGGGATCTCCCTTGTCCCTCCCGGGTTGATTTAACTCTTTTTAATAGAGAAACTTGCAAAACCACCAAAAATCAAACTCAATCACTCAAAAGTCAAAACACTCAAACATTAAACATAAAAGCAAGCAAAATAACAATAATAATACTACAAAACAAACCTAAACCTACCTAAAAATATAGTTGTAATTCAAGACTATCAAATGCCCCACACTTTGCTTTTTTTCGCCTTCGAGCAAATTTGAACAAAATACATTCCCGAAATAATCAAACTCCAAACTAAGAATTATGCAATTTAAAATAATGATCAACAAGTAACAGTAGCACTTAATGACACCCCAACTAAATTATACTCAAACAATAGAATATAAATAATTTTCCATTTATGTGTGCAAGATCAAAATATTTTAAGCACTTTCAAAACCAAAACACCCATGTAAGTTAGTGTGATGTGCGCTGAAACTTGTGGGCATCCGACTTGCTCTCAAAAGCCCGCTTTTAGGATTTGAGACTAGATAAATGTTTATTTAACTCGTGAAGGTCATCACTTCACAATAGATAGTGATTCAACCCAATCTATAATGCCTTGGGCCTTAAAAAGGTATGCAACAGCGTCTTGGGGTATCCCTATTCATTTGCTAATGGTTAAACTATCAGGAAATCTGTTGGGCACCACAAGGTAGGTATCATGGAGTCGCCACCTAATAAGACATTGGAAAATAAGTTTTAACCTTATTAAGCTAAAACCATATATAGTTCGGACTTCACTCCTATTTATTCCTTTGGTTAATGTTTTATAAATGAGTTTTAGTGATTGATATATTTCATGTCTTTTCTCACACAAGATAGCATACTAAAAAGATAAAGGCGCACTCAAACACATTGAAAATTGTAAGGCATGGCATAGAAAGCATTAAAAAATGCAAGAACAAAGTAAAGATAAAATCATGCATAAATCGGGAAAATGATTGAGTTCATTTGGATGAGGACATTGATCCTTGCATGCATATTTGCAAAAAAGCGACATTTTGGGCATATTTTAGATAAATAAAATGGGATAATTAATCCCTCACAACTTTGAAAAAAGGAATCGTGTTAGTCAATTTCAAATAGAAAATCTTTTATATTTATAAAGAAAATTTTTTAATTTTACATGTTATGTTGTAAGTGAAAACCAGAATATTGCTCCCTTTAATTATAGAAACATCCCACTAAAATTTATATAAAAAATTATTTGGTGAGTTTTTTAATTAATCGTTTGAAAAATCATTTATTTGCAATAAATGAAGCAAGGCATGAAAGAATAATAAAACAAGTAAAATATACATAAATCGGGATATTGATTGAAGTGGGAACTTTGGTTTGCTCATGCATATTTATGAAATTCTTTTATGTGATTCTTAAAATAAAATATGACATTAGTCCATTTTATGGAAAAAATCCAATTTAATTAAGTGGCAAAATTTTACTGCCTTTTTAGTTGAAGTTTGTAAAAGCCTTTATTATTACATTTTTTCAATAAATAAATGGGAAATTATATAGACCCAAAATAATAAATCAACAAGAAAGTAAATCCTAAACTGTTCCACTTCATCATATTCTCAGTCCCAACTTGAAATAATGAATTGCATATCAAGGTATGGCATGAAAAATTATATTAGTCAATAATGAGTTAAATTAAATGGGGGACAACTAAATAAATAAATACAATGAGAAAAATTGATAAATTGAATGAACATAATAATAATTATAACAACAACAACATCAACAATTATAAATATTATAATTAAAAATAAAAGTAATATTGACAATAATAAAAATATAATTGAACTAAACAAATTAAATATTGCACAAATATGCAAATAAGCTTTTTGATAATTAACTTATAAATTTAATTAAGCCAACAAAATAGACACAAATAAAAACAGCAATCTTAAAACACATTATAAATTAAAAGGAAAAGGACAAATTAGCTTAGTTAATTTGTCACAAGTACCCATTAATTAGGCTAAATAAGCAAATACAAATATAAAAGTTAACATTAACACAAATACATTAAAAGAATATTAATAATATAATATTGAAGAATTAACAAAATCACATGTAAATAAAATATTAATAAAATATATTAGAAATTAAATAAAACATAACAAAAATGCTAAAACATTTACTAAATAAATAATCTAACATATTAAACTAATATAATAAACAAAGAATTAAGAAATTAATGTAATGAAACAATTAATTAACAAATAAGCTAATATACTAAACATATATGTATGAATTAAAGAAACCAAGCAAAAGAAGAAAATGCTGCAGTGGACGTGAGGCAAAAGGAATGAATTGAATTAAATTGTTAAAAGAGTGAGTTTGGGCCAATGAACAGTAACTTCATGCAAAAGACAAGAAATGAGTGAGTGACGTGCTAGTGATAATATTGATAATAATAATAATAATAATAATAATAATAATAATAATAATAATAATAATAATAATAGTCATAAAAATAAAAATAAAAATGATAATATAAAATCATGAAATATGCACGGAAAATGTACAATATGTAGTAATAATAATATTTATAATTAATTGAATTACTTACAAACAAATAAATGGAGACTAAGTTGGAATATGTATAAAAGAAATGCAAAATAAGTAAATGAAAGACCATGCATGATAAGAGTGTACACATATCTGAATATTTTTGTACTGAATCAAAGTATCAAAGAAAAAGATTCAGCACGAAACTGTACTGTTAATTTTTTGACTAGAACCGAACTGAATTGTACCGTTGACTTTATTTAGAATGGATCTGGATATTTTATCTAAAATCGGACCAAAAATCATATTAAACTATACCAAATTGTCTTGTACCGAAAGAACCGATATTTATTAATTATTATATATAATACTAATAATTTATATACAAATATTACTTAAAATTTTTATTCTATATGTATTGTATAAATTTAACTTCATAATTATTTATATTATATATTTTAATATACAAAATTAAGATAATAATTAATTAATGAATTAAATTAAATATTTTAATTATTAAGAATAAAAATTTAATTATTATAATAATTATTCTATTTACATGAATATGAATCTATAACTAAAATAATTTGTGTTTAATTTAATTTATCTTTAATATCACTCAACTACTATTTAAGTTTTTTTTTATAAATATCTAAGTTTACCAATTTATTACATAAATATTTCATCAATTAATTTCATTTACTTGGAGTATCAATTAACTAATACTCATATATTTTTAGGACAATACCTATATGGATATCTAAATTAATAATGTAATTAAATGTATTTATTATATATAATAAAATATTACCAAAATGTATTATATGAGTGTATAATCATTTTAACAATTCATTTCATTTATTTTTAGTATCATTCAACTAATATTTATATATTTTCGCACAATATCTATATTAGTAACGGAGTTGTAAATTAATAATGTGATTATATATAATAAAATTTTATCAATTAATATAATTATGAGTATGTAATTATCTTATCGGTTAACTTTATTTACTTTTATATCATGAATTATTAAGTGTACTTATATGAGTACATAATCATCTTATCAATTAATTTTTTTTATTTTTAGTATCACTCAAATAGTATTCATTTACTTTAAGCTCAAGGCGTAAATAAATATATAAATTAATAATTTAATTATATAGTTTAGAAATAAAATAAAATTATTTATTATATTATATGCATATATAAAGTGATTTAATATTATACTAAAATGCATGATTTTTTGGGATATGAAATTCAATTAATTATTTAAAATGTTTGATAAACAACTTGAATATTAAGGAATACATAAAAAATATATATAAAGATTTCTTAAATTACAATAGGTGTTACTTTTTTATTTTGTTCTCTAATATTTTTTGAAATATTTATCTTCCATTTAACTCACAAAAAAAGATTAATATTGTCTTATAAAAGATTAATAGTCATTTAAAAAATTATATTTATTCTCAACTTTATAAATAATGGTAAATATAAATTATTTTTCTAATGGTAAAAAATTGAATTTAGGATTAAAAATTAAATTTAAAATTTTTAAGAGGAAAAATTTTTTTATTTTGGATTTTTAGAGGGAGTAAAAAATTAAATTTAGTAGTTAATAATTTTAAAAATAATTTGAGGTGACAGAGAAATTAGGTTTAGATTTCTCTTCATTCACTCTTTTCCCTTTTCTACCTCCTCTCTACCTTCACCATGCTCCTCATGCTTCCCCTACTGCCCCTCTCGCCATTGCCCCTTACTATGAAATTTGAGCTCATCGGTCTCTCCCTCTCCCCCTTTTTACCGATTACTCTCTCTATTGTCTTCTCTCATTTCTCTCTTCCTTCGAATTCTTTGTCTATCTAGAACTCAACCACTAAGTGTTCTCCTTATCTTTCTTACTCCTTTATGCATTTATATTTTCTTTTACATCTTCATTGCCCCACTCTTGATTTAATTTGTTTGTGATTAACTAGGGTTAAATGTGGTTTGATTTCTTTTTCTTTTTATGATGATTTAAGAAATTGTTATATCATTTTGATGCTTTATATGAAAAAAATACTTGTGTTGTTATCATTTGGGCAAATTCATTGTGTTAATTGTTATGCATATAGGTTTAATCAATTATGTCCACCTAATGTTCGACAAAATGCCACAATGACACTTAACGTCGATTTTTTCATTTTTTCTTCAACTTATATTGCTTTAATTGTTTCAATTGACCATAGTTATAGCTATTTTGATATGTTGAGACAAATCTAATTAGTGCTTCTTTTGAGTTGTCTAATAGAAAAAATTTACGTAGGCTGTCTAAAATAATTTTTATGCCCCTTTATGACTAATTAGAGTCTCTAATATAGTGTGATTATAAAAGAATGAAAATAGCCATGAAATCAGTGTTAGCTACACTTTTGGCTTCAAAAGCATCAACCAAATAATTTCAAAAATTTAAATTGGGTAATTATTATATTCGCGTAATTTTTTTTTAAAATTTTCTATTTAATATTTATATTTTCTGGTGATCTAATTATTTAAAATCTGTATTATTTTTTTAGATATTGCTCAAGATTCTGAAATCAGTGTCAACATAATGCATATGAAAACTATCGAATGTTAATTTTTAGGTAATGTATTTTGATTTAAATTTTAATTATACTTATTAAGATATTTTAAATGTATTTGTATTTATTATTGTGTGAATTTATTTTACAAAATTTTAAAAATATTGAATTATCCGAAGTACCTGATTTTATTATACTGTAATATTTAGTATTGAAAAAATCGTATCGAATTGTCCTGAAAAAAAAATATCCAAAATTTCAAAATAACACGAAGATTTGTAAATCTCCGAATTATATCATATTGTGTAAATCCTAATGCATGATATAAAGAGAATAAAAAGACAATTGAACAATTAAAGTAAATGAAGTAACAGAAGATGGCAAAGGACCATGCAATGCAGAAGAAAAGGAAAATAGTGGCCAAGTCAAGTAATCACGTAGACATGCGTGCAAAGCGCTAAGCAATGGGCTGAAGGAATAAGGAACCAATAATGATGAGACCAAGGCAGATGAATGATAGGGAGAAAGGGTGCCGCCTCTTATCGGAGTGACGGGCAATGGATGTTTTTCCCATTGCCTAAACCAAAAGCAGCGTTAGCAACTTAAAAAAGAAAGACTTTCACCCCAAAATCAGGATCCAATAAATGAGCATACAAAGAAGACCAAAGCTTCACTAAAACCATTTATAAATGAAGGAGACCAGATTTAAACAAGAAGAATAGGAAACAAGAACATCTAAACATGAAACCCAAAGATGCAAAGGGTGGAAGACAATGAACAATGATTTTTTTATGTATGTATATTCACCCAATTTTTGCTGGAAAACAATGGAAGTTGGTTTGTTCTGTTTTATTATTTATTTTTTTATTTTCTTCTTTCTCTTTATATCCTTCTCGTTGTCTATTCTTTTACCTTTTTTATTTTTGCTGCTCTTCATTTTTTTTCTTTCTCCTTTTCTTTCTTTTTTTTTCTTGATTTAGCACCCTCTTATTCATCTTATCATGGAGCATTTAATGCTCCAGATGAGGATTAAATAAAATATCTTTTGTTTTAATTTATTTTTAATTTATTTTAATTAGTGATTTTTCCTACATGATTATCCATAAAATTAAGATTATATTATTATTATTATTATTATTATTATTATTATTATTATTATTATTATATGAATCTTTTATTAATAAGAAAATCAATTAATCTTTTTAATTAATTTTCTTATGCAAATATATTATGTTATTTTCATTATCATTTTGGATTAATCAATTAATTAATTCTATTATTTCTTTTTACATATACTATGTTTCGATATTTTTTGCTATATATTTTTTCCTTATTTTAATTCGCTTTTCTATTTACTCTTATTATTTTTTATAATAACAATTTTGAAATTAACATATATTTTAGTTTTAGAAAAGGGAAACCTAAAAAAAATACTTTTTAAGATGTTGAAAATTTCAAAGAAAAGCAGCCAAAAAATCATTTTTTTAAGAAAAAATAATTTCCCTTTAAAACCATAAAACCCATAGAGAGAGTGTCATGTTTTTGTTCTTTAGCTAGTTTAGAGCAATATAATCCTTATCGGGTAACCCTGATTAGGAGCTGCCTCAGGATCCAATGTCTACAGCTAGTAATCAAGCTATAAAATTAATGTCTATCAATTATACAAACCACACTTTTAGACTGACTTCACCCAACTACAGCCACCCTTTAATTATACAAACCACACTTTTAGACTGACTTCACCCAACTAATATTACCGAGATCATCAACTCTTAATTATATAGAAATATAACACATTGAAGTACTAAAAAGAAAGGTTACTTAAAATTTCCTCTAATTTTTTTCTTAAACTCTACCAAATTTGGTAGCTCAAAACCTTTCTCTCTTTTGCAAATACCCCACACTTAATTTTTTTAGCATCAATAAATAAGAGGGTATTCACAATTTCAATCTTCCAATATGATATCACATTCCTCACCTTAAAAACATCTCTTAATATCATCCCAATCAAACCATTTAAAAACTACACTTTATTGAGTACTATAAAAAATAATCATTCCCAATCCTAGAGTGTTCAATTCTTAAAAGGGGAGATAAAGGCTTTTAGGCTACAGGGTATACAGACATGTGTAATAAGGAAATTAATTGTGACAAACCTTAAGCATGCCTCATAAGGCTTAAAAGGGCTAACAAGGGAATAACATACATAAAGGGTAGGAAAACAGTCTTAATAAGGCTAAACAAGAAAAATTTGCCTAAATCATGTTCTGAATTGTTTGAGTTGTTTCAATGCTTCAAAGGGTGATGAGGAAGATTCTAGCACTCTAAATTTATTGACTCAACTACCTTCATGCATTGGTTTTTCTTTTTTTTTTTCAAAAACTAGTCTTAGTATTTAAATGTTAGAAACTAACACATATTATTCAAATTGAATTCTAACTTGGCTGGAGTTTCATCAAGTAACAAGATTGTCTTACTGCTAAACAAGTTTTTGAATAAAAAAAACTCTAAGTTAAAGTTCAAAAAGTTCAAATTTGGGAAAAAATAGGGCGAACTAAACTAAATGCATGTTAAAAGATCACCGAACTACACCTATGCCATCAACACAATTAATAACTAACTACATAAAATAAAATTAAAAAGTTAAAATAAATAAAAGCACTAGAATAAAATAAAAAAACATAACTACTGAAAATAGGAAATACAAAGTTGTCTGAAAGAAATAACTACAATTAGCTACAAATAAAATAACTGAAATGAAAAACAAACTACAAAAAAAAAAAACATACAACATAAAAACACAAAATAATTCATGAACAAAAATAGGTTGAGATTTTTGAAACACTTCTTGAATCTCAAGGAAAAATTAAGCTTAAATAAGCTTTACCCCCTCTAAAATTCCTTGTTATCCTCAGTAAAGTAGCACAAAATCACTAGTCATTGCGGTGGTAAAGAAGATGGTAATGGTGGCAATGGTGGAAATTGCTCTCAGAAATGATGAAAAAAGTGCTCTTGATGTAGGTAGATGGCCTCAATGCTATTTTGTAGCTTATCAATCTATCCAACTTAAATGTCTAAGTGACCATTGATGTTGTTCATAAAATCAACCATTTAGGGTGTGGGGTGCACCTCGAATTCAAGAGTAGCAGCTGCATTCTTTTCATTAGCTTCAGCATTCTCTTCCTTAACTTTAGCATCTTCCTTATAATCATTTGCATTTGTAGTGTGTGGTAATTACGAGCGACCATTAATGACTAGCGAAAGGTATTCTTCACACACGGTCTAATGCAATCGAGGCTTATTCAACAAGGTTTTCATATTTTTTAACAATTTATGGTCAATAAACACCGTTGGATTGAGAGAAGGGTCTACATCAAGGTGACAGACTACCCATGCTAGAACTATTACCATGCAACCCAAAGGGATCCTCTTCACCTAATAAGGTTTCTTAGTAAATCCTCAATTTTCCTCCATAAAAATTATACACCATTTAATCAGATTCCTTCGACCATACATCGAACCATTAAGACTTCCCCTACATTTACAGCCCAAAGCATTTAATGTGCCTAAAGAAAGCAAATGCTAAAAATCTATAAAGGATGTGCAAGGCATGATTCTTGAGGTGATGAGCCTTAGTGTTTTTAGGCACGTAGAGGGTGGGCTTAACATCATCCTAATCACCTCGTAATTTTGCCTCAGGGTGGAATCTAGCAAACCTCGAACTCCATCAACAAGAAAGCTAAGGTGCTTTTAAAGTCCTTAAATGTCATTGTATATTTCTTTGTCCCCAGCTAGAAATGGATAATCCCATCTTCATCATTTTCATCTTTAAATTTGCAATTGAATGTGGTTAAAAAATCCCTGGTGATGGTTGGGTGTACTTCCTCCCTCTTTTTCACAAATTCCTACCATCCAATGTTTGTGATTAGTTAATTTACTTCTTCCATCATGTTGCCCACGAAACTTCCCAAGAAAAAAATCATTATAGTAGATGAGCTTCATATATTGGGCCCTTGCAAAATACTCATATAAGGTGGCATACTTTTCATCAAAATATAGAGGCAAATGAACTCCTATTGACTTTGAAGTACCATCAGTGCATATGCGCTTTGGAGCCACTACACAAATCAAAAGTAGATAAATGTCAAGACAAAGAGCAAACTAAATAAGCAAAACACATCACACAATTCAAAACGACGGTAGAGGATATGAAAACAAAATGTATTAAGAAACTGAAGTCATGAAGTACATTTGAGGATAGAGTTAATAAGTGAAGTTCAAGCACAAATAAAATTAAAGGGAAAGAAGTCTTTTGATAGTGTAATATATTTAAACAAGGTGTGTTAGACTTCTGTTTGATTAACAACCTAAGTAAATCATCCAACAAGCAAGCTAACCACAACTTACTAAGGGAGAAATCGATAAGTGTAATAATATTTGAAAATGGAGACCACAACTCATCAAAGTTCCCAAATGCAATTTGCATATGAATAATTCATATGGACAAGTATGAATAGGTATGTATTAATTGTTGCTAAAGTCTAAAAGAAATTAGTGTTGGCTTAGTGTGATAAAATGGGGTAAAAGAATTCAATTTGCTCATTAGGGAATTTCACCAAACACTTTGGAAGCATAAAAACATACAAGCCAAATCAACAATAATTAAAGCCATTAACATACCAAAAGTGAAATAAACAAATCTAATCAAGATAAATACCCTAATTAAGAAATCTCAACACACAATTACATAAATTGCTAGCATAATCATGCCATAACAACCTTAAAAAATGTAAGCAATATAAACCCAAGAAGCAGAGAACCCCAATAAAATAGCAAAATAAAAAAAACATATATGAATTTGGAATTAAAATTAAGGGGAGGAATGTACTTGGTGTCATTGATTTGGTGAAGAGAAGAAGAAGAGAGTAGGGGAAATGAAAGAGGGGAAAACATAGAAAGAAGTGCAAGAGCAATGGGGGAGTGAAAGAAAAATAAAGAGCATCTAAAACAAAAGACATAATGGGAAGGTAGGAGAACCAGATAGGACTATTGGGGAACCCGACGGGACCTTTGGGTTCTTCCCCTATTGCACTTAAAGGACTCGGTGGGAATATTTATGTTTCCACTAGATTCCTTGATACTATCTGCACACCAAAAGAAGAACCTAGTAGGAATGTTTGTGGTCCTATCGGATTGATTTTTTCAAAACTACTAGTTTCTCTTTTATTTTTCAAAACTACCCTATTTGGTCAACTGAATTTATTTTTCCCTTATTTGACACCCTAAAACTCAATTAAACCCTATAATCTAATCTAGAATAAGATTCCAAATCAATTAAAATCAATAATCACCAACTTAGTAAAAATAACTTCTTTTAGGCCAAAAGTTAGGTTATTCCACCTCAATGGAACACCTTAAGCTTTACTCACCAAATTGTGAAAACAACCATAGAGAACATAGGAAAGAGTCATAATTGAATTTTTAAACTTAAAATTTTCACTCCAACCAACCATTAATTAAAATACCACCTTAGGTTCATTATTTACAAAACACACAGAAAATTAACAAAAAAACACAAAACATTAACAACTTAAACTAAGCTATAGAATCTTAATTAGAGAAAGGTTAGAGAATTTTAGTTTTGAATTGATAAAGTCTTGAGCTAGACTTTTGAGCTCTTAATTCAAATTCATCAATTCTAGCCCCATCGACCTTGTAATGAACTTGAATTTAATGCACATAATCAATATGTGGTTTTTAATGTTGTAGCTTCCATCAACTTTTAAGTCATGAGATGAAACCATTCCATATGTGGGGTCATCATTAACTTATAAGTTCCTAGTCTTTTGAACTTCATCTTCCTTTGAAATGATTTCTGACCATAATACAAAAGTGAGACATTCATTCCTGACTTAAATCCTTTTCTCGCAAACTTTTCATCGTGCCATTTTGTTGCCTTCCCCTTACTCTCAGCAACAACATTTATCTCTGCCATGGAATGCACTAGCTATTTACCAAGTGTGTCATCCAACACTATATCTCTAGGCATCAACTTCAAATCCTTATAAACATTTTTTACATAGCAAATTAACTCTATGAAATCTCATGATGGCTAATCTGTCACTTTATTTTCTTGAAGATCATCTTCTTATCATTAAAATACAAAGTGGCAATTTTCCTATGGATGTCAATCACTACTATAGTCGTATTAAAAATGGGCATGCCATAATTAATAACATCTTTTGGTCTTTCTCCATCTCCAAAACTATGAAATCCATTGAAAAAATAAAACTACCAACCTTTACTAATAAGTCTTCAATGATGCCTTTGGGTCTCATTATTGACTTATTTGCCAACTACAAGATAATCTTTATTTCTTTAAGAATTCCTAAATTTAGCTTTATGCAAAAAGATAAGGAATTGGATTTATACTTGCTTCAAGATCACATAAAGAATGGCTAACATAATTACCTCTAAGTTCACATGGTAGTGTAAAACTACCATGGTCCTCTAATTTTTCAGAAAGTTTATTCGTTAAGATTGTACTGCAATTTTCAAACAAATGAACATCCTTGTCCCATCTAGCTTTTTATTATTGGAACATATCTCTTTTAAAAATTTAGCATACTTTGGTTTATGTAATAATGCATCTACAAATGGTAGATTTATATGCAGTTTCTTTAACATATCCAAAAATCTCACTAATTGATCATTTTTCTTATCTTTACTAGCTAAAGGTGGAAAAGGTAACAATGATTCATCAAAGACATGCTCTTGTGGTATTAAGACCCGCTTACACATCATTAGTAATACTAAGTTTAGAACTACTTACCTAAATTATAGGCTCTATCACATTGGAAGACAATTGGTTACCTTTGTGCTCATGGTTTAATTACTTACCACTTCTTAATGTAATTATTTTGACCTCCTCATTCAGGTTCTAATCAACATTTGAGGGAAATGTCTCATGCTACCTTATAGAGATGGAGGTGGCCAATTGTCCAATTTGTGTCTTAAGATTCCCCATCATCGCATCTTAATTCCTATTCCATCGTTCTTAATATTTGCACCTTGCATCTTGACTAGCCTAAATTATAAGCTCTATCACATTGGAAGACAATTGGGTACCTTTGTGCTCATGAAGTTGGAAAACATCTCCTTTAGACTAGGTTTTCTCTTTTATAAAGTTAGGGCCTTGGCTAAAAACGAGGTGGTTGGTATAGTAGAGGTTAGTTTTGGTGTGGACCTTGGTTGGTTGATGGAAAGTGCATTTGGATTAGAGCTTGATAGGTTTGGTGGTTGTTGGTATAGTGGGATATATTTTGGTTGAAGGGAGCTCCAAGTTGAGTGTTAGAAGTGGATGCATGATTTCCATATCTTAAAAAGAAGTTGGGATGGTTCCTCCAACTAGGATTGTAGGTCTATGACTTCCAACATCCCCAACCTTATTTTCTTATATGGCATGTCTGCCTTTATAAGTATCACATCCTTGGGATACGTTTGATACATTTTACACATTTAATATGCATAATTCCTTCTTTAACAACTATATTTGAGCCTTCAGTATTAATTGCTACCTCATTTATACTATGCACTCCCTGTTTTTTCTGCATAGCTCTTATATTGGCCCATTGAGCTTTATTAGTGGCCATCTCATCTAAGAGAAGAAAGGCTTCCTCTGACACTTTGTTCATGAAACTTCCACTTAAAGCTGCATCTAGGAGAGATCTTGTTGATTGATTGACACCCATATAAAATGTAGACATCAATTGATGCATAACAATTTCATAGTGAGGAAAGCTCTTTAAAGGCCTCATAAACCTCTCCTAGGCCTCATGAAATAGTTCCTTATATAGCTTTTTGAAATTGTAAATGCTATTCCTAATGGTGGGCATCTTAGTTGGTGGGAAGAACTTCACTAAGAACTTTTCTTGCATTTGCTCTCAGGATCTTATAAATTGGCTTGGCAACATTTGTAACTGATCTCGTGACTTACCAATCAGTGTAAATAGGATTAACTTATATCGGATAGCATCAATTGATATATTTGGAATTTGAACTTATCACTTATCTTCAGGAAAATATCTAAATGTTGAGCTGGGTCTTTACTTTCTGATTTCGAGAACTAATTCTTCTGTACAATTATGATGGTGGCTGGTTTTAGCTCAAAATGATTATTTTAAGGTAATATGATAGTCCTATGCTCCTCATTCCACTTAGAAGTGGCATAATCTCTAATAGTCCTTGGTCTCAACCCATTCCCTTGGACTTGATTTGGGTTGTGCTATATCTGATTTTAAAATGACTTGCCCTCCCAATAGTAGAGTTGGATAATTTCACAAAATATCCTGTGGATTAATGTTTTCTCTTAGTTGTTGTTGTGATGTGCAACAAACCCTGTAGGCATCTAGTTTGCTCTCAAAAGCTCGCTTTTAGGACTCAAAACCAGATCAAGGTTCATTTAACTTATGAAGGCCGATTGCTTTGTAGTAGATAAGGATTTAACCCAATTCGCAATCCTCGAGCCTCAAAAAGGCATGAGACAACGTCCCAGGGTATCCCCACTCATTTGTTGGTGATCATCCTACAAAGCACCATAAGGCAGGTATTATAGAGTTGCTACTCATTAAAACATTGGAAAATGAGCTCTAACCTTATGAAGTCAAAACAAAAGATAATTTAGACTTTACTCTTATTTATACCTTTGGTTTAATGTTGTATAAATAAGTTTTAATGATTAATATATTTCATCCCTTTTCTCACTCGAGATAGCATATTAGAAAGATAAAGGCACACTCAAGCATATTGGAAAGCTGTGAGGCATGTATATCAAAACCTGTAAATGCAAAGAATGCATTATAAGAAAAATAAATGTAAAAATGAATTCATACATAAATTAGAGAATTAATTGAGTTCGTTTGGATGAGGACATTGGTCCTCACATGCATATTTACAAAAAAAAATAGCATTTTGGGTGTACTTAGGATAAAAAATGGGATAATTGATCCCTCGTGGCTTTGAAAAAGAATCGAGCTGTGTAATTTTAAGGTAAAAGAATTATTTGTGTTTTGAAGGAAAAAATTCTCAATTTACATGTTATTTTATGGGTAAAAATAAGGACATTGGTCACTTTTATTATAGAAAAATCCCACTCAAACTTGAATAAAATCATTTAATGAGTTTTTAGTTTATTGCTCAAAAAACCATTTACAATAAATAATGTTATAAAAGAATAATAATATAAGTAAAAAATGCATAAATTGTGATGTTGATTGAATTGGAAATATTAGTTCCCTTATGCATATTTATAAAATTCTTTTGTGTGATTTTTGGGATAAAATAGGATATTAGTTCATTTTATTAGGGAAAATCATGATTAATTGAGTAGAAATATTTTAGTGTTGTTCTTCTTTAAAGCATGCAAAAACCTTTATTACTAATCTATTACAAGCAATAAAATAGAAAGCATTAAATATATTAATACAGGCCTAAAAAATAATAAGGAAATAGGAAAATAAAGGAAATCCTAAGCTAACCCGATTCGGCTTAATCTCCATCTCAACTCCGGATGGTAACACACATATTAAAATATGGCATGAAAAATAATAAAAGTCAGTAATGGAAAAGACATGCAATGGATAATAAAATAATACAATAATTAAGTATAAACATAAATAATGCTAAAAACAATTATGATAATATAATAAAATTGAAAATAATAAGACTGATATTAATAAAACAATCCATAATAACAATGTTAACAATAATGATAATTAAACAAGAAATCAAGTAATAACAACAATATTATAATAATATACTAAAAGCATATGAGTAATGCTAGAAATAATAATAAGAGTAATAATAACAATAATAGTAATATTAATGATAATATTAATAATGACAAGTATAAATATTATCATTAAAAATAATATCAACAATAACAACGATAATATAATTGAATTAAAATAAATCAAATATTCAACAAATATATAAATAAACTATTTAATAATTAAATTAACAACATTAATTAATTAGAACAATAAAATAAACACAAATATAAGATAGAGAATATCAAGAATATTAGCAATAAGAGAGCTCTAAATAAGCTTAAAATAGATTGTTCACTTACCTCAATAAGAAAGTTGTAACCAAACTGCTAAACCTTTTCTTTTCCCTTTGTACTGCTCTATTATTCAAATAAATCATAAAATCCACATCAATTATCATTCTAGGATTTTTGTCTAAGATGCTAACCTTAGATTTATAACACAAGGAAAGAAATGAACACAAGACTCTTCCTACTGTTATTAACCTACTTTTTTTTAACTTAATACTTCTCTCCCTCTCTTTTTATTTTAAAATTTTCAAACAAAACTCGAGATTTAAAGTTAAATGGAAAAATAAAGAAAGGAGAAATAAATGTTAAAAATAGTGGTTTTGGTCTCTAAATAATCGGCACTCTAACTAAAGGCAGATTTCTGCCCAAATTAAAATTTGCACATTCTAGATAGCCGACACTCTCACTAAAGGCAAATTTCTAGCTAAATTAAACTTTGCACATTTTACATAGCCGACACTCTCACTAAGGGTAGATTTTTACACAAATTCAACTTTACACATTCTAAAAGCTTGTTGGTTAACTTGCTATTGATTGTTTTATTAAACCCTCATATAATATCTTTTATTCAATAATATTTTTGTTACAATTTACCATTAAACACTTATTTTTATTTCAATTAGATCCCTAATAGGAAACACATACTGACTTCTTAATTTATATAATTTAATAAATTCTTGAAAAAAACTCATAAATACGAATTATGTCCCCAATCCTACTGGGGCATCCTTAAGGCCTTACACTTTAGGCCTTAATAAGAAGTTCATATTGCTAGATTTGGTGATGGCATAAGTGCAAAGTAGTTAAAAGGGCCTAGTTTATCGAAAGAGGCATTTTCATCTAAGTTAAATAAAATTGAAGAAGAAAACCAAGAAATGAAAAGAAAACTCGATGCTTTTGATAGCAAATTGGCATAAATCGAAGTTGCAATCCTTGTTTAGCAATTTAATGTCCATTATGAATCACTATCTTTAAGCAAATCTCTAATAGAATTAAACATTTAATAGGCAATTAAGTAGGCAGTCCATGGTATGAAATTGTTATAATTTCCTTGATGAGGCACAAATTGCTAACCTGTAATGGAATTGCTTAATGGGAAACATATTGCATGGAAAATTGTTGTGTTTTTTTTAAACTAACAGTTGGAGTATTAACATTAGTTTTAAATTCTTAGTATGTGAAAGTTTTGTGGCAAAAACAACAAATGATCTAAGTATTTTACAATATATGTGACACTATTGGATTGTTTAGTTAAAACTTACAAGGATGTTGAGTATTTATATGACCATAATATTGTTGAGCATTACATTGTTAAAAATGTAAAAGTTGTAAGATTTATCAATAATCTTGGAAAATAAGTTGCATCTGATTATGATAGATGTTCTTTGGCTAACTTGTTGAATGATGTTCATTAGTATTGCAAAATGATTAGCATGTTTAATAGGCTGGATTTAAGCATATTTATTTTGATACTCCTTGGTCTTTTATTCTTATTTTAGTTGCTTTGATTCTCTTGGTTTTAACTATGGCTTAGGCCTAATATACCATTTATATAATAAAAATTAAAAGTTTATTATAAGAGATATTTTGTATGATCAATTTTTAGATAGTTATTATATTAAGTTAACAGTAAAAATGACATATTAAATAAAAAAATTATAAATTAATGGTTAAATGGTTACTAGTCATATATAAATTTAATATTAGCATGATTTATATGAGAACTTCTTGTATAACTTGCATCTTCAAGTAAACCTGCATATGTTGGAAAAATGGATATAACTTTGTTTATCATGGATGTAAGTTGTATTCTATCTTTTTATTGTTATAATGTCATTAAACTTACAATTATTTTTTACTTTTTCTTTGCAGCCCTTTTCATTTTTCAAATATTTTACACTTTTTGGATTTTGGATATTTTGAAGTGTATATATAATTACACTTATTGGAGATTTTGGATACTTAAGGTAAATGATATTTTGAATTAAAAATATTAAATGATTTTTCCATTTGATTTACTATTTTTATCTATGAATATTAATTATAAATTTATGTCTGAAATTCTATAGGTCTTCAGAATAATAGAAAATAAAGAAATGAGATTCATTATGCATTCTTCTAAAGATTCTAAGCAAATGGAAAATGGTATAGAAAGGGGCTATTTTTTTTTAAAAAAATTGTATATGATAAATATAATGTCAAACAATTTTAAAATATCGGTATATTTTATAATTGGTATTTTATAATTGTTTTTATATTAACATTATATAAGAAACAATGAAATTTTGCAAGTGATAAATAGATTGAATTATAGGGTCATATAATGGGTTGAATTAAATCATATCATTTTGTGACTTAAGTGGATTAGGTCATAAATAGATATTTGATGGGTCAAGTTAAATTTGGTCTCATTTCTAAGGACATATTAAGATAAATTTGCGGATCGATTTAAAATAATAATAATAATAATAATAATAATAACAATAACAACAATAATAATAATAATAATAATAATAATAATAATAAAAGATATATAATGTATAAAAGATTTATTCATAATTATTTGTAAAAAAAGTTAGATTAATAACATATATTATAGTTATATATATTTTCATTTAGTACATATTTGTGCATGGGTAAAGAGAACAAATTTATAAAGCCAAAATATATGTAAAATTATTTGTTTGTTAATGCCTTCTTAAAAGTTAATGATTATTTATTACCGATTAGCAATTACATGAATAAATAACGATATGTGTCAAATGCAGGTGTACACAAAACTAGGGCGAATACACACACACACATGCACACATACATATGTATGTGTGTGTTTGTGTGTGTGTGTGTGTGTTTTTTGTGTGTGTGTGTGTGTGTGTGTGTGTGTGTATATGTATGTATGCATATATATATATATATATATATATATATATATATATATATATATATATATATATATATATAATATTGATTAGAAAAATCGTGTAATGGATTTAAATTGGGTCGGATTTTAAGTATTTTTTAGATATTTTTGTGTGGAGTTTTCATGTTTTATATTTAGATTGGTTTTGATCCTATAATTTTTAAGCCATTCAAGTTTTACCTATTCAAATTTCCTTTGTGTTCAGGTCAGTTTTGGGTCTCTATTTTCGAACAAATTTGAATCCTATAACAGTTTGTCGTTATATATGTATTGATACACACTTTCATATCGATATAGACCAACATGCAAAAGTAACATTCCAATTTCAATGATGAAAATTTTAATTTAATAAAGTTCATAAATAATTATTGAAGCTAAAAATTAGAGTGCGTACTTTTGAGTAAGAAACTTTAATATGATCTGTATTACAAATTTTTTTCTTTTTATATTTTATACTACTTTATATGCATGTCTCATGCACTTGGAAAAAGTTTTTGACTACATTTAAATTAAATAAACAATATTAACAAATTTCAATATAATTAAAATTTATAATTTATCTTAATAAATTATATATGATATACAATATAAATGAAATGAGCCTTATTAAATAGTAGAGTTTGGCTTAATCTACGAATTGATGATTTATCAATAGGAAAATATGTATGCTAATTGATAAATCCTGAGATTTTATGAAGGGGAGAGGCCGTTATGGTGGCCAGGGCAACCCTATACTCGAGTTGAGAATATGATAGGTAATTGGATCTAATCGGGTTTCACAATATTAGGAACCTGTAAAAAAGGCTGACTAGGTATTAGCACTATAATGCTTAAATGTGATGTATTTTAAATGTAAAATAATGTAGTATTTATAAGAAGCATTGAGAGTTACTTGAGTGGTCTATTTAGTTTTTTGGATAGGTTTGCAGTGATGTGATGTGTAATAAGTAGTGGATAAGATGGATGTATGTGTCAGTGGATTTCCATAAGGTATGGCTTGTCTTTCCTGATTAGAGAACCTCATTCCATTTTTTTCTATACGGGTTTGGTCACTCACGCACCATGCCTCAGAGGTGTTGGGCTCAAATTAGGCTAGTCTATGTTGCCTAGTAGTCTTTTAGGATGAATGTGGTTCAGGTCTAGTGAAAGATAATGTTAAACATTATCATTTGTCCCCCCCCTCAACGTTTTGATCGGTCAAACAAGTTAGAGAATAGAAAGGGTCCTAGGCGATTAATACCTAGGACTCACGATTAGTTTGTTTGGCCAAATTTTTGTTGACTAGGCTTTTTCAAATCTTGATGAAATCCTAGATCCTTCTAGATCTCGTGTCTTGGTAGTGTTATAGATACTTCTTAATTTCCAACTTGGGCATTATTTCGAGTTTTTCCATTTCATTTCTCTAATGAGGTGCTTTGTACTATGTTTGCTGCAATCACACATTGTCATATGACTAAACCATTTCCCTACTTATACTTGGTTTGCTATAGAAGAATATTCTTGTAAGCATGGATAATTAGTTTGAAATTATTTTCTAACCTTTATGGGAGTATGCTTTTTTTCCTCTAAAGCTTTAAGTTTTCTTCCTTCTCAAGCTCTATCTTTAAGAGTTTCTTTATTTCCTCCAAAATTTTATGAACTCTTATCGAGTGAGCTTTCCTTGCATAGGTATCTTTGTATTTTGCTTGGTCCAGTCATAGATCATCTCCTGGAGGAGTTGTTTCATCACTCTTTTGGCTTGTTGAGGAAGTCAAACTTTGTAACACAAATAGTTAGTTTGGAACTATTTTTTAACTTTTTTTTGGCGTTCCTCTTTTCTTTCTTTTATTTGAAGTTTTGAGTTTTCTTCCTTCAAGCTTTTCAAGTTCTAGCTTTAAGATTTCTATAAGTGTTTTCTTTTTGTGAATTTTCGCCAAGTGGGCTCTCTTTGATTTGATGTCTTGCATTTATATTTTAGATTCATCTCTACACCTATTTAAATCTTCTTTTAAACATCTTGGGTTTGCTTCCTAGTGGCAAAGTCATGGTGTCCCTTTTCATTTATTCCTCCTTTAAGAGTGGCTTTTAATATATCGATAACCTAAGTAGGTTTAGTATCAATCAAATTTTTGATCACAGCTTTTTAATTCTGCAAAAAAGCATAACAAATTAAATGTTGTATAAAAGAGAGCGAGATTACATGAGGGCATAATCTTTTTATTTTGTCTGTTTTTCAAAAATTTCTTTTGATTATTCCTGGGATGGTTCATCAGTTTCTAAGGTTGTTAGAAGTGCAGTTTACCATTTCTATTGTATTTAAGTATTCTTTGTGGTTGCAGAATCTCCTTTAGTTGGCATCGAGCCGGTAAGGAATAAATGTTTGTTTAGAGGTTTTGCGTGGATCACTCTATCCTTTAAACTTTTTACCTGCTTCTTTTATTAATTTTTAAGTTAGGCTCTTTGAAAAATTTGGTATGTACATTGATTGTCGAAGCCTATTAGGACCATGAGAATGACCAGTACAAGAACCCTTTTAATTTTTATAGGTCCTTAGCTTCGTCTTGCATGTTCATTCCATTCGAATTTTATCTCTTTATACTTCTTTATCTCTTTGTGCTTCATAAACTCTTATTTTTATTTTATTTCCTCCTTTTTTGGCATTCATAGACCCTGCCAAGAAGTTAACTTTGAGGGGTAAAAATTTCATAGGCAGGAAAGGTTTTTCCTTTACCCCACGTGGTTGCAGCTCTTGGCCAATTGACCTTGGTCGATGGAGAGGCACTTTTTGAGCCATTTGCTGTGAAGATTTCCCTTTAAAGGAGGCGTCATCTCAAGGGTTTTGATTGGGAGTATTTCATCCGTAGCTTAGGAGTGTAAGGCAAAGGTATCATGTCCAAAGAAGATGTAAATGATATAAGTCAAGTTATCTCCTTAGATAGGGAATTAGCCAAGATTATTTTGAGGCCTACCGGGTAAATTTTTCAAAGTTTCTGAGATTTTTTCTTTTTCCAATCTTGAGCAAATCATTTAAAGAGCCATGTCTTTATGGCAAAAATCCAGTTTAAAGAGGGAGAAACTTGTTGTAAGGACCCGATCAGAATGAAAAGTGCGAAATGACTCGAAGGCTTCTAAGTTTAGGCATGCTTCTTATCATTAGTTTGTCTGATCGGAGTTATTTTTTTTCAAACAACTTAACTTTCCGTGTGGGTGAGGAACCTTCAAATGAAGGTAAAATTAGTGGATCCAATCAACTTGTAGCTCTTTTCATTTGCCCATAATTAAAGCATGAGAGGGATTTCATTTTATGGAAGATTTCATATCATTTCCTGATCCTTTCCCCATAGAGTAGGTGGAAAGGGGGCTGAGTATGGAGGCCCGAGTGGGAATGCTAAGAGCGCGAGCTTCAATTTTCTTTAAAATTCTCATAAAAACGAGATCTTCCCTTTTCGGATCGATACATTTATTTCTTCCATTCATGATATTATTCCATTCATGGCACTTTTCTAATATCATGCATACTACTCTAAGAATATTTTTTTCTTAAATATTATTTGTCAAAAACTATTCAAGTAGGCTTATCGAATTTCAAATGCATATTAGTAGCAAATGTAACTCTTAACTTGAATAGTAAAAAAGTTAAAGCATGTACACATACCTGGACTTGCTTATTAGAAAAGAAAGTTTGTTGAGGTTGCTATAAATTCAATTGAAATGAAATTGCTCTTTACCTTACATCATGTCGTAGTCTGATTTGGGTTGAGACATGGCCTACAATGATTTTGTGATAGTGATTGTTCATTGATCATAGGACTAAATCTTAATTCATTGATTAAGAATGATTTATTCTCAAGGATGAGGACTTTATGAGATCATTAGTCATATGACTTAGATTTAATATTCTTTTATTCGAAAAACATCGATCGGGAGTGGTAATGTGGTTGCCATTTGTTTTCACTATCAATGATCTAATCGACCAAGTCATCTCATTATTAGAATTCTTCTATTTAATTTATTGGATTTAGACACTTGGTTTGTCACAACTCTTAATGACATTATTTCATGAAAAAAGATAAGCTCTGAATAACTTTCACATTTTATGATGGCAGTTTTGTTCTTTATGCTTATTTATTATTCCTTTGAATTTGCGGTGTTTCATCTTGGTTCTCCATTAACCAAAGATTGCCATGTGGCTATTAGGGATTCTTTGTATTGTGAGGAAGGTTTCCTATAAATATATATACTTTTCCAAATTTCTTGAAGAGTTAAGAATTTTATTTCTTATCCTTTTCTATAGCTTTTTAATTGAGTCATTTAAGCCCCTTAAAACTTTTCAACCAACTTCTTTTTCTTACTTTCACCATTTTAGGAAGATGAATGAATTTTGTTCCCTCAATAGGTCTTTCCTTATCGTGTCATCACTTGTTGATAATAGATGAATTGCCATTCAACCTATATGTCCCCTTCATTTTCTCTATTTCCCTTTCTACTTTCCATTTTTCACCAGTATGTACTGTGGTTTGTGGATGGGGAATATCAATTTGTACTTTTTTCTCCACTTTTAACTTAGCATTTGGTTAGAATTGAAGAGGAAGAGGATTGCAGCACTATAGGAGTTTATGAGAGTTGATCTTGGAGCATCAAGTTCTTACTTGTAGAGATAGGGATCTTTTTCAATGTATCTTTCTTTGTAGTTAATAAAATTTTGGCTTTCGATTTATTTTTCCTTTCTCATTTCTTTCTTTTTCTTCCCCCTCTTTTTTGCATCAATGATAGTTAGTCAATTTGGAAGTATATGCAAATAATCATGTTTAAATGACTTTTGAAATTCAATTGTAATTAATGATCTGATTGAATAAGCAAACTATACAGCTTTGAGTTATGAAGATAAATGCCTTTTTTTTATGGAATTGTATGATTAGAGTAGGTATTTATTAGAATAACTTGGTTGCTTTTTTCATCAATCATGTGACTAATTACATCGATCTGGAAAGGTGATCATCAATCATTTCAATTTGAATTTGAGGATGTTGACTAGAATTTGCAAAAATTTCATTGATCCTTTATTTAAAACCATAATAACTTGTGCATTAATCTTTCAATTGGTCAAGAAAACATCAATCGGGTTACAATAGTTCACATATCTTTCGATTAGGATTAAATACTTTTATTGGGATTACATTGATCGAGAAAAATAGTAAGTTGTATGTTAATTATTTTGATTGGGATTGCATCCTTTGATAAAGAAAGCATCGATCAGGATTACATATACATAAACAATATATTAAATAAATAAAATTGTATCGTATGAGAAAAATATAGGTTTACCTTTCAGGCATTTTCCCACCGTAAGACCCTTTCGGTGTCTTTGCTCTGCCTATTTTTGGTCATCCTCAATCTTTATATGAAGGGCATTTCTAAGGTGAAATTTGGAATATTTTTTTATCATCAGGTGAAGAAGGCCCTAATAGTAGGATGCCTTCACCTCGTCACATTCACCCCTAAGTTATAACAATAAGATCTTCTCCTCTTTCACTTTTCTTCCTAATGCACTCTTCCTACTGGAACGGTGTGACTAACCCCTTGATGTGCTCAAAGATTTTGTTCAACAGGATAACCCTAGGTATAAGCTATAACTTATTTCGTCCTAGCTTGGAACAAGCGTACATTTTTTTCATCTTAGCTTAAAATAAGAGTGTCTTTTGTTTTGTGTTGTTGATCGATGTCTAGCAAGTGTACTAGATTAGCTAGTAATATAGAGAAATATAAATTAAAACCCTAAATATCGTACCCAAGGGAAATTATTACACTATAACTTATTTTAGATTTTAGGGTGAATATTGTGTGCAAAGAATAAAATAAATCCAACCTTTTGTTATGTTGATATGAGATTTTAAAAATTTAAACAATTAAAATTAAATCTAAACAAAGCAATCAATTAAAGTTGGTAAAATTCAATACTAAAGGCAACTTCTACTAAAGGACTATCCACCTTAATTGATATTGCAATAACTTAGCTAAAAAGAATACAAGTGAGTATGGAAAATGTTGGATTTTAATGGTTACATGCATCGCATACATGAGCAGAATTTTAAAATTTTTTAACCATTAGATCTGATCTTGCCATGAATATACAATATGACTATATGAGAATAAGAAAAATTACCTTTGATTTTTGTTGAACAGTTGATTTTACTTCGCACCGGGTTATCGCAAACCACAGTGTCAAAAATCGAACACCTCCAATGAGTAATCCACACTCGAGAAGGATAAATTGAACCAAAAAATTGGTATCAAACTACGGCTGGCCAAAATTCCAAGAAGCTAGCTTGGAGGTGGCGCAAAAGAGAGAGAGAGGATAAGAGAAAAGGCCTTTCCTTTTTGTTTAATCACTTAACCCTAATTCCTCATTAGTTGGCCTTTTATAGTTAGGTTAAAATTCCAACTCCTTAATGAGATTGGGCTCTTTAAAATTGTTGGCGAATTATTAATTGGGCCTCAAGAATTAATTATAATCATTTGGGCTTTAATTAAATCCAATTTAAACCTTTTCATAAAAGACTATGCATAAAACCCACAAACTAGGCCCTTTGTGCAACAAATTGGATTTAAATACCCAAATGGATTCCAAATCCAACCAAATTAAATATGTGAGTTCCATAACACTTATGTAACATATATAAATTAATTTTGTGCAAGAAAAAGACCTCTAAGAATATCTGTACGGAGTTGACGTGTGGCCCTCTACAGAAGGGCTTCCACACCAGCTCCATTCCTTTGGCCCCTTTATAACTCCTCCAATGGACTTATTAATTAATATATTAGTCCTATAACACTTATAGTAGTCCTATAACACTTATAATACAATAATAATTAATCGTGAAATATATTATTTCAATTTGGTCCAACTTACAGAACGTGTCTCAAAAGTTTCGCGGACAATTTTACATGATCATAATTAATTAAACTCTTTAATTAATTATTATCTTATTCACTTCTCTACCCTCATAATAATATCAAATATTATTATCCTTGTCATTTTACCATTTTATCTTTTTTCTCTATATGTGTGTGACTTATTGGGTTCCTGTCCATGTTGGCAGTATAATATGTAATTGTGAGTTCTATTCAAAACTCACATGATTCAAACTCCTTTAAATCATTTTATCAATCCCTTTTGATATTTTGATACATAATTGTACAAGTCATGATTGGCCTCTAGCTAGGCATCATGACTACCTAAATGTTAAGAAAGTCATGTGGTTTGATTGTACCATTCCATAGAAACAGTTACCGTGCAATTACTCCTTTCACCACTCTTATCTCAATTAGATTTTGAGTATGGATTTCTATCAACTCATATAAATCTAATTATGTATATTCTATTAATTTATCCAATGTTCCCAAAATTCCCTCCATGGATCTCTATCCATCTTGGCATTTTACTCTGGCTAGAGATTCTCTGAACAAGGTAATTATAGAATCATGCGAGATAACTTCCCTTATTAAATTTGGGATGGTGAATCCTTTGTCAATCACTCAACTATCTTCAAGTAGGTCATGTTATACCAAATCTCCTAACTATGTTCACTCCAAGTTTAAAGTAATCAGTTATGGAGTCAAAGTATACCACTCCTACTTAAGATAACTTTGGTGATCTCAAGTCTAAGGATACTTACACAACCGCTATGAAGAGATTCCTCACTAACATAGATTTAATATCCATGTGAGGATTCTATTTTTAGGTCTCCAATGAGCTTGTTCTTCTAACAAGCATCCACATGTTAGCTTTGATTATCTTCCATAATCACAGTTTTGAGAACCACTACTTGAACCATTCAAGAAGCATAACATGTGCTAGTTTGTCCGAATTAACAATGTCCTATCTTGTTAATTCTATGATTAGGGATATTTAGCTATTAATACATTTGCATGCAATAGACATCTCACATCATGAACACCTTTATGATTGCCTTTGCACTGTGTTTATAATATCTAGGACTTCATTTATTAATTTAAGATTTACAAACTCATGTATTTAAACATAGCATTAATAAATGAATGATGCCTTTTATTAAGAATATAAATTTTATACATATGAAAAACATCCCTATTACATGGGCTATAGGGCATACTCACAATCTCCCACTTGAACTAGAGCCAATCACTCATATGTCTCAGACCCATGCTATTTATATGGTGATCATGCTTAATTTGGGAAAGTGCTTTAGTGAGGGGATCCACCACATTGTCATCTGTGGGAACTCTTTCTATTTTCACATCATTTCTAGCTACTATTTCCCTTATGAGATGGTAGCGTCTGAGAACATGCTTGGATCGCTGATGAGATCGTGGTTCCTTTGCTTGCACAATGGCTCCATTGTTGTCACAATATAAAGAAATCGGATCAACAATGTTAGGCACCACTCCTAGTTCGGTTATGAACTTTTTGATCTAGACTGCTTCTTTGACTACTTTTGAAGGAGTAATTTACTCATCTTCTGTCGTGGAATCAGCAGATGTTTCTTGTTTTGAACTTTTCCAACTAACTCCTCCTCCTCCCATTATGAACACATAACCAGACTGTAATTTACAATCATCTTTGTCAGATTGGAAGCTGGCATCTATATACCCATTTACTTCCAAATTGCCCTCTCCATATACCAAGAATATATCCTTAGTCCTTCTCAAGTATTTAAGATATTCTTGATAGTTGCCCAATGTTCCTCTCCAAATTTGGATTGGAATCTGCTTGTGACACTCAAACCAAATGCTACATCTGGGCGTGTACATAACATAGCATACATGATAGAACCAATTGCAGATGCATATGGTATTCTATTCATGCTCTCTCTATCCTCTAGTGTCTGCGAACACATAGACCTAGAAAGGTGTTTTCCATGCACCATGGGTATAAACCCTTTCTTAGAGAGATCCATATTGAACCTTTTCAATACTTTATCTATATATGTACTCTGAGAAAGACCTAGCAACCTATTGGATCTATCTTTATAGATCCATATTCCCAGAATATAGGATGCTTTTCCAATGTTTTTCATGGAGAATTGCTTGGATAACCATATTTTAACAGATTGGAGAAGAGAAATGTCATTTCCCATGATCAATATGTCATCTACATATAGAACTAGGAAGACAATTGCACTCCCACTAACCTTGATTGTGGTCAACGAGCCAAATTTCATACCCTTGAAAGGTAGGTATCTATATACCAATTGTGTCTCTACACAACTATTCGATCATTAGGTTATCCACTCTTGATGCATGCATATCGTATATGCATTCCCTAATCTTGCCTCTAGAACCATTAGCCTTGACTGTGGTCAACAAGCTAATGGGCTAGCTAAGATTACCTATTTAATTAGATTTGAACATGTTCGATATAATGTGAGCTTGACTGTGGTCAACAACCCACACTATAAAGAACTCTGGTTCTCCTCAAATTAATGGAAGGCTTATATACCTTAGTATTTGTTTGAGGGTTTTTGTTAATTAAGTCTCATAATACATGGTTGGCATACATTGATATGCATCCTATATCTATCACATAAATATAAGCATACAAATATGGTATAGTTATGGACTTCACTACATTGATTTCCCTAAGCTAAGAGGGAAATCAAAACGTCACACCTAGGTAGTATGTATGATTTAAACAAGAAAATAATTACATTATCTTCAAGCTTGTTGGATCTCCATTCGGCCTATCTTGCTCCTTGATAGTGGTCTCCATCTCTATTTCTAATTCTAATCTAAGTAATCTAATTACATATTACAATTTGAAATGAAATACAAACCAAAAACAAGTGGCCGAGACATGAAAGTCCTTATTGGGCCAAAACATGTATAATGCTCAATCACACTGGGCTATGTCTATAACTATCCATCAGGCCAATCATATACTCTTATATGCCTTTCTAATGCATAAATAAATGGATTACTAACTTTGTTTCAACCATTGAAACAATATTTTGAGTTATTTTAATGATGTGATCAAATTAGGAAACTTTTTCCATTTTGGAAACTTTCATTTTAGGAAACCTTTTTGCATGTATGTGTTCTTGCCATAATAATCAATCCAATTGATTATTAATTAATTATAAATTGATTATTTAATTAATTAATCACATTAAATAATTAAAAGAATCAATTTTGGGCTTATAATTTAATTAACTAAATAAGAACACATCAAGAACACACGTAGAACACCAATTTATTGAAAATTTCGACTAAACTAGTTTTCATGCAAAACTTATTCGATTTTAACTTTGTTCGATCTTACGGCTTAATATCACATATTATATACATAAAATATCATCTAAATAATGTTTTAATGGACCCATAAGAAATTAAATTAGAACAACCCCTTAAAATTCCATGGGTTTCACGCAAAACCCTAGGCACAATTCTTCAAAAGTTTCGTTTTTGTTTCCTACAAATTTATTTGATCACAATCACATCCAGAAAATCAATATTTCTCATTCATGAACAATTAAATCTGATATTTTAATGTTCATGAAATATATAACTCAAAATAAAACAAATCTTATTCCGCAGAAAAATATAGAATTGTATATCCACGGCAAAATCATGGCTCTGATACCAAGTTGGATTTTAATGGTTATATGCATCACATACATGAGCGGAATTTTAAAATTTTTAAACCATTAGATCTGATCTTGCTATGAATGTTAGAGAGTATGCCCTAGAGCCCATGTAATAGGGATGTTTTTCATATGTATGAAATTTATATTCTTAATAAAAGGCATCATTCATTTATTAATGCTATGTTTGAATACATGAGTTTGTAAATCTTAAATTAATAAATGAAGTCCTAGATATTATAAACACAGTGCAAAGGCAATCATGAAGGTTTTCATGATGTGAGATGTCTATTGCATGCAAATGTCTTAATATCTAAATATCCCTAGTCATAGAATTAACAAGATAGGACATTGTTAATGTGGACAGACTAGCACATATTATGCTTCTTGAATGGTTCAAGCAGTGGTTCTCATAACTATGATTATGAAAGATAATCAAAGCAAACATGTGGATGCTTGTTAGAAGAACAAGTTCATTGGAGACCTGCATAGAGAATTCTCACATGGATATTAAATCTATGTCAGTGAGGAATCTCTTCATAGCGGTTGTGCAAGTATCCTTAGACTTGAGATCACCAAAGTTATCTTAAGTAGCAAGTGGTATACTTTGACTCCATAACTGATTACTTTCAACTGGGAGTGAACATAGTTAGGAGATTGGGTATATCATGACCTACTTGAAGATAGTTGAGTGATTGACAAAGGATTCACCATCCCAAATTTAACATGGGAAGTTATCTCACATGATTCTATAATTGCCTTGTTCAGAGAATCTCTAGCCAGAGTAATATGCCGAGATGGATGGAGATCCATGAAGGGCATTTTAGGAACAATGGTTAAATTAATAGAACATACATAATTAGATTTATATGAGTTGAAAGAAATCCATACTCAGAATCTAATTGATATAAGAGTGGTGAAATGAGTAGTCATGATTCCTAGCATGACTTGTATAATGATGCATCAAAAGTATCAATAGGGATTGATAAGATTATTTAAAGGAGTTTAAATCATGTGAGTTTTGAATAGAACTCACAATTACATATTATACTGCCAACATGGACAGGAACCCAATAGGTCACACACATATAGTGAAAAGGGTAAAATGGTAAAATAACAAGGATAATAATATTTGATATTATTATGAAGGTAGAGAAGTGAATAAGATAATAATTAATTAAAGAGTTAAATTAATTATGATCAAATAAAATTGTCCGCGGAACTTTTGAGAAATGTTCTGCAAAATTGGACCTAATTGAAATAATGTATTTTATGATTTATTATTATTATCTTATAAGTGTTATAAGACTACTATAAGTGTTATAGGACTGATCTAATAATTAATAGGTCCATTGGAGAAATTATAAAGGGCCAAAGGAATGAAGAAGTTGGAGGAAGCCCTCCAGAAGAGGGCCACACGCCAACTCCATACATATGGCCTTAATGGCTTATTTAATGGACCAAATTAACTTATATATGTTACATAAGATTTATGGAACCCACATATTTAATTTGGTTGAATTTGGAATCCATTTGGGTATTTAAATCAAATTAGTTGTACAAAGGGCCTAGTTTGTGGGTTTTGTGCATAGACTTTTATGAAAAGGTTTAAATTGGATTTAATTAAGCCCAAATGATTATAATTAATTCCAGAGGCCCAATTAATAATTCTCCAGCAATTTTAAAGAGCCCAATCTCATTAAGGAGTTGGAATTTTAACCTAACTATAAAAGGCCAACTAATGAGAATTAGGGTTAAGTGATAAAAACAAAAAGAAAGTCTTTTCTCTTAATCTCTCTCTCCTTTTTGCGCCAACTCCTAAGCTAGCTCTTGGGAATTTCGGCCAGCCCTAGTTAAAAATCAATTTTTTGGTTCAATTTACCCCTTTCTAGTGTGGATTACTCATTGGAGGTGTTCAATTTTGGATACTGTGGTTTGCGACAACCCGGTGCGAAGTAAAATCAACTGTTCAACAAAAATCAAAGGTGATTTTTCTTATTATCATATAGTTATATTGTGTATTCATGGTAAGATCAGATCTAATGGTTAAAAAATTTTAAAATTTCGCTCATGTATGTGATGCATGTAACTATTAAAATCCGACATGGTATTAGAGCCAAGGTTTTGCCATTGATATACAATTCTATATTTTTCTGCGGAATAAGTTTTGTTTTTGTCTTGAGTTATTTACTTCATGAACTTTAAAATATTAGATTTGATTGTTCATTAATGAGAAATATTGATTTCTGGCTCTATGTGTGATCAAATAAATTTGGTGGAAACAAAAATGAAAATTTTGAAGGATTGTGATTAGGGTTTAGCATGAAACCAATTAGGGTTTGTCATGAAACCCTAGGTGATTTAAGGGGATGTTATAATTTTATTTCTTATGGCTCCATTAAAACATCATTTAGATGATATTTTATGTGTTTAATATGGGATATTAAGCTGTAGGATCGAACGGAATTAAAATCGAACAAGTTTTGCATGAAAACTAGTTTAGTCAAAAAGTTCGATAAATTGGTGTTCTTCGTGTGTTCTTGATGTGTTCTTGGTTAGAACGACTTTTGATCTTCTAAATCTGATATATATAATATATTAAAGTGTTTTTAATTAATTGGATTAATTAAAATGGGCCTTAAATTAATTTGATTAATTTTAATTTATTAAAACCACTTAATGGGCTTAATTATGTTTACGGACTTGGTTTAAATTAGTGAATGACTTGGTGGGCCCAAGGAGCTGATTTAAATTAAACATTATAAACATTAATTAAGTTTATTAATGGGTTTTAAGGGCTGGAGTGGACTTGGCTCATTCCAAAAGGCCCAAATGGTCCAAAAGACACAAAACTAGTTTGTGTGTGAACACAGTTAGGGTTTTCTTCTGTGTGTTTCGGCCTACATTTGTTTTAAGCCCAAAATTGATTCTTTTAATTATTTAATATGATTAATTAATTAAATAATCAATTTATAATTAATTAATAATCAATTGGATTGATTATTAAGACAAGAACACATGCATGCAAAAAGGTTTCCTAAAATGAAAGTTTCCAAAATGGAAAAAGTTTCCTAATTTGATCACATCATTAAATAACTCAAAATATAGTTTCAAAGGTTGAAACAAAGTTAGTAATCCATTTATTTATGCATTAGAGAGGCATATAAGGGTGAATGATTGGCATGATGGTTAGTTATGGACAAAGCCCAATGTGATTGAGCATAATGCATATTTTGGCCCAATAAGGACTTTCATGTCCCGGCCACTTGTTTTTGGTTTGTATTTCATTTCAAATTGTAATATGTAATTAGATTACTTATATTAGAATTAGAAATAGAGATGGAGACCAATATCAAGGAGAAAGATGGGCCGGATGGAGATCCAACAAGCTTGAATATAATGTAATTATTTTCTTGTTTGAATCATGCATACTACCTAGGTGTGACCTTTTGATTTCCCTCTTGGCTCGGGGAAATCAATGTAGTGAAGTCCATAACTATACCATATTTGTATGCTTATATTTATGTGATAGATATAGGATGCATACCAATGTATGCCAACCATGTATGATGAGACTTAATTAACTAAAACCCTCAAACAAATACTAAGGTATATAAGCCTTCCATTAATTTGAGGAGAACCAGAGTTCTTTATAGTGTGGGTTGTTGACCACAGTCAAGCTCATATTATATCGAATAGGTTCAAATCTAATTAAATGGGTCATCTTAGCTAGCCCATTAGTTTGTTGACAACAGCCAAGGCTAATGGTTCTAGAGGCAAGATTAGGGAATGCATATATGATATGCATGCATCAAGAGTTGTTAACCTAATGATCCAATAGTTGTATAGAGACACAATTGGTATAGAGATACCTACCTTTCAAGGGTATGGAATTTGGCTTGTTGACCCCAGTTAAGGTCAAATTACATATCAAGGATTGGATATTGGCCCACTAAAAAAACCATCGGGTTTTCTCGGATTATATAGTGAGGGCTATTAATTCGCAATAAAATAGTTGGAGTAAATGGATTAATTAAAGACCTTATTAATGCATAAATATATATATGAACATACTCTCATATCTTTTCTTTTTCACATCTAGGTCATCATCATGAGCACATCAAACATTAATATACGATCAATCTTGGATAACAAGCTGGTTGGCAACAACTATTCTGACTGGATCAGGCAAGTGAGAATTGTTCTCAGAGCTGAAAAGATCCATTATGTCTTGGATAAAGATCCACCACCACTTCCATCAGATGATGCCATTGATGAGATCAAAGCCATTTATCGAAAATACATGAAGGATAGTGAAACAGCAGCATGTCTGATGCTGGGTGCTATGTCCTCGGAGATTCAGAAGCAACATGAAATGATGGATGCTAGAACCATCATTTTGCATCTAGAGGAGCTTTATTCTTCTCAGGCTAGAACTGAGCAATATGAGATTACTCGAGCTCTATTTAGCTGCAAAATGGTGGAAGCCACTTCAGCTGCTACTCATGCATTGAAGATGTATGGGTATATTGAGCATCTGAGTAGACTTGGCTATGTTATGGATAATGATCTATACATAGATTTAATCTTGTACTCATTGGCTCCAAGTTATGCACCTTTCGTGCTTAACTTCAACATGAACAAGATCCAAGTATCCATTCCTGAGTTAATCAATATGCTCAAGACAGCTGATGGATCATTTAAGAAGGATCCAAAAAGTGTAATGGTTGTCATTTCTACTAAAAGCAAGAAGCAGAAGAAGAAGAAGATAACCAAGGCGCAGCCAAAGAATGGTGGGATCTCTAAGAAGAAGGTTGCCAAGAAAGAAAATCCCAAAGGAACTTGCTTCCATTGTGGAAAGGATGGTCATTGGAAGCGTAACTGCAATGCCTATCTAGATTCTCTCAAGGAGAAGAAGCAAGCTGATGCTTTTACTTCAGGTATTCATATGATTGAAATTAATACTTATTCCATTGCTTCAAAACAATCTTGGGTATTAGATACCGGATGTGGATCTCATTTATGTAATGATCTACAGGGGCTAAGAAGCTTTATAAGAGTTGGAAAGGCAGAGATATGTTTGCAGTCAGCTACTGGACAAAACATCTCTACAACAGTTGTGGGGACTTACTATTTGCCTCTTCCTAGTGGATTACTACTGGAATTAAATAATTGTTATTATGTTCCAGCTTTGTCCAAAAGTATTATTTCTTTCAGTTGTTTGATGAACGATTATGATATTTCTTTAAAGGACAAATTTTGTTACATTTTTAAGAACAATATATTTTATGCAAAATCTATCATTGAGAATGGTATATTTGTTCTTGATTTAATTAAAGAAGTACATAATGTGGATACCAAGAGAATAAAACATGATAATCTAAATACCTCATACTTATGGCATTGTCGTTTAGGCTACATAAATGAAAAATGCATGACCAAATTGCACAAGTCAGGTGATTTGGGATCATTTGATTATGAATCATTTGATACATGTGAATCTTGTTTATTGGAAAAAATGACAAAAGCTCCCTTTATTGGTAAAGGATAACGAGCTAAAATGGTTTTGGACTTAATACATTCAGATGTATGTGGTCTAATGACTACACATGCCAGAGGAGGTTACTCCAACTTCATTACTTTCATAGATGATTATTCCAGGTTTGGATACATCTATCTAATGAAATATAAGTCTAAAGCATTTGAAAAGTTCAAAGAATTCAGAAATGAAGTAGAGAAACAACTTGGCAAAAGTATTAAAACACTTAGATCAGATCGAGGTGGAGAATACTTAAGTCAAGAGTTTCAGGATTATCTTAGAGATAATGGGATTTATCTCAATAGACTCCTCCATATACACCACAACACAATGGTGTATCGGAAAGGAGGAATCGAACACTATTAGATATGGTTCGATCAATGATGAGCCGAGTGGACTTGCCTAAGTCCTTTTGGGGATATGCACTAGAAATTGCTGCTTATGTGTTAAATAGAGTTCCTAGTAAATCGATTGATGTTACTCCATATGAGATGTGGAATAACAAGAAACCCACGCTTTCTCATATGAAAGTATGGGGTTGTCTTGCTTATATGAAGAGGACAATGTCAGACAAACTGGATGTTAAGTCTGACAAATGTTTATTTGTGGGATATCCAAAAGAAACGTTTGGATATTATTTCTATCATCGCTTAGAACAAAAGGTGTTTGTTTCAAGTCATGCTAACTTCTTGGAAAGAGAATTTCTCCTATGAGAGGATAGTGGGAGTAAAATTGAACTTGGTGAAGTTCAAGACCCACAAGTAGAAGATGATCAACCGATTGAACCCGAAACTTAATTTCATAATGATGAGATTACAGTTGAACCTGATTATACACAAAATCCTAAAAGATCTTCTAGGATGTGTTCTATCCCTGTGAGATATGGATTTCACATTGATTCGGATAGAGGCATAACTGTAGTAGAGGAAAATGAGCCTACAAGCTATCAAGAAGTTTTAAACAGTTCATAACATGATTTATGGCTTAAGGCTATGCAGTCTGAAATGGACTCCATGTATGAGAACAAAGTATGGACTATAACTCAACCACCTAAAGGGATAAAACCCATAGGTTGCAAATGGGTCTTCAAAAAGAAGACTGACATGGATGGTAATATAGTTACCTATAAAGCTCGCTTAGTAGCAAAAGGTTATCGTCAAAAAGAAGGTACTGACTCCTAAACTTCCATTAAACTCTTTTTCAAGCAAATTTAATTTCAGTCTATTCTTAGTTCAACTTTTCTTAATCATAATCAACTTTTACTAATGTACAATTATCTCTTATTTAGAACATAACCATACATCAACTCTAATAAATTAACCTAATAACATGCATATCATAGATTGTAATTGAAATCAATCATCAACCATTTATTCAATATGTTAATCAATGACTCAATAAAACTAAAAGATTAGAAATTGATCAAGAACTAAGAAATAATCAACTTGTATTAAATGAAATCATAGCTAAACCATTATAATAAGAGTTAAGGATTCAAGTATCTTTTAGCAAAAGTTAAGAAAAATACTTACACTTCATATTAAAAACCAAACAAAGTAAGTAAAGTTGATACAAACTCATAAAAGTAAGAAACTCCCTTGACAATTCTGTAGAACTCCAAGCAAGGCTTCTAAATTCTAAGTGTTTGTATCTTACAAAATTGAACCTAAGCTAAGTAAACTAATGAAAGAAAATTTGTAACTAAATGCTTTCTTAGTCTTGATGTCTTCAGCCCTTTTATAACCTCCTAAGGAAGAGTTTATGCCTCTTGTGACTTCTTATCTTGGAAGAATTCACGTTTAATTGAAATAGGAAGCTTTTAATAACCTAATTAGGACATTTACTTAGGAGAGTAAATCTTTTTCTTGGGAGAGTGATCTTGATGCTTGGGAGAGTGGTCGTTATGCTCGGAAGAGTGGTTTTCTACTGTAATTCACATAACTTCACTTGGGTGAGTGCTAATTTAACTTTAAAGAGTGCTAAATCACTCAGTCGAGTAATTCATGGCTGTGTCCTATGAATGAAAGACATAATTCTCTTTAATTCCAATTCTGCCCTTAACTTTCTCCTTTTTGCATTTTAGCCTCTTTTTTCTTTAATTTGGCTCTAAAAAATACCAAAATTAATAATTAGACCTAAAAGGACATAAACTAACTAATTAAACCTAAAACAAACTAAATTAAGACTAACTTCACTCAATTAAATACATAAAAATGCACTAAAAACATAGTATAATTCACACTTATCAGTTGTATTTCTTTCTCTCATATAGACTGATTTTCAATTGAATGAGGAAGGGAGCAACTTTTCCTCTTTCTTTGATGCTTATTTGATCGAGTGGAG
Source organism: Excoecaria agallocha (assembly GCA_037975025.1). Classification (NCBI taxonomy): domain Eukaryota; kingdom Viridiplantae; phylum Streptophyta; class Magnoliopsida; order Malpighiales; family Euphorbiaceae; genus Excoecaria; species Excoecaria agallocha. The sequence goes on along the minus strand of CM075812.1, from coordinate 39,886,836 downwards.
GAGCACTAAAAGGCTTGCACATCGGTGTGTGTCATTGAAAGGGAGAGAGATTTCATCTCCTGCTGCATTTTTCCCCTTTAATTGATTTATGTAGTAAAGTTCTAGAAGGATCATGCACTACTATGTAATGTCATAAGGGAAAGATGGTTCATCCTATTTTGGACCTAGTGCATACTATTTTGTCTTTCTTTGGCCTTAGAATCTTTTCTCTAATTTGACATCCTTTAACCATGGTGCCTTTTTCAAGGTTGGCTCTTCCTCTTAGATGTGATCATAACAATAATTTGGAATTTCTCTATGTAGTCTAGGAGGCTTTAATGAAGTCTTTTGATTCGGCCATATAATGTAATGGCCCAAAATTTTAATTTTTATGAATAGTATTTTTGGGCTATAAATAGTATACTGGGGTGAACAGTATCACTAGGAAAAATCTGATGGTATAATTTCAAGTGAAATTGAGATAAGATAGGCCCTCAAACTAAACAGTGAAAAATTTACCAAAAACATAAAAGGGTTGGCCAAAATTTTACCGGTTGGAAAATATTTCACCGACCTCAAAAAATTATTTTTTTCTCATATCTACTAAAAATAATCCTAATTAATATTTGGAAGCAAAAAATAATTTTTCTGATGATTTTGAATTTTTCAATTTTGGAACAATAAATTTTACCTCCAAAACTAGAAGTATATCAAAACGAACTCGGATTGACCTAATATTTTAAAAACACCTTAATAAATATTTTTTCATATGTTGGAGCAAATTTTTGGAAAATTTGATGAAGAAAACATTAAAATCCAAAAACAAAAGTTGAAAAACGAAAGTTATTTGATTATTAGGGTTAAATGGCACTCACTCACACCCTTTACTCACTACAGGGTATGAGCGACTTAAGGAAGTGACTCATAATCACTCACTCCCAAGGGGTGTGATTGAAAATGGATAGTAATTAGGGAAAGCATGACAAGTGTCATAATGTGGACTTTCGAATTAAATAGTGACCAATCAATTCTAGCAATTTATATGGGTATATAAATAGCCTAAAAATCAGATTTCTCTATGAAATTCTCCTAATTTCTTCCTCCCCATTGCTGTCCCACATATACACCCACCGTTTTTTTAATTTTTTTAACTTAAACATATTAAATTCAACCATATTTCATGTCTTAAATGATTCTAAGGCCCTAAATTCATCTATATCCATCTCAAGGACCTATTTTAAGTGAAGGAAGTGAATGGATTTATGAAAAAGGGTTTAGAGAAAAAATTAAAGTAAGTTAATTTAGTGAAATTTTTATGAGTTTAATAGATTTTTAGGTAGATTTTGATATAAAGATTTATATTTTTAGTTTATTTTGAATTATGGATGAAGAAAATTAAGGAAAGAATCCATGGAAGAATTCAACCAAGGTAGAATTTCAAGGAAAATTAAGTGAAATCAAAGGCAAATGGGTAAAAAAGGTGAGAAAGGAAGAGAAAATAAAAAGAGAGCTTAGAAAATAGGTATATGGATACCTAAACTAATTTATTTATGAATTAGGTTATATAACTTGGAGTTGTTATGTGTATGATGAATTTTAATTTAAATTAATGGTATATAAGTGAAATTAAAAGTTAAAGAATGAAATTTGTGATATTAAGTTTGTTAAAATATGATTAGAAATGGGAAATTTTAATTAGAACCTATTATGTAACTATAAGGACATAAACAAAATAATGAAATAACTTAAGATAACTTAGTAAATTAAAGAAATAATATGAAATGAATGATAATTAGTGGAAAAACAAATTAATAAGTAATGAATCTTTAAGTGGCCGAATGGTATACATTGGTATACCAAGTGATATGCGGATGTGTAATTGAATAATTGCATGAAATTAAATTTATAATAGTAAATGAACATGGTGTGAATGATTAAACAATAATTAATTCATAAATATAAAGTGGGCCAAATGGTACATAATGGTGTACATTTGTATATTAGTTGTAAACTAACTGAATTTATGCATATACAACCATATGGAAGTTTAAAATACAAAGAACATTTAAGAATTAGGATACATGAAAAAGTAGATAAATAATATTGTATACATATTGGCCGAAGTGTATACTAATGTATACTTGAAGGATTTTGATGGAATAAAAATAAAGTAATGTACAAAGTATATAAGTTAACATGAAGTTATAAATAATTTGATGGAATTAACAATTATATATAAAGTATAACATGAAACAAATGAAAAATGATTAAGAGCAAGTAATGGCCGAATTAAGTATAAAAGGGAAACTAAAGTTTCTTTGATGAAACTTTGGTAAAAATGCATGAATTGAACACATAAGAAATATTTGAACTATATAAGATGGGAATACAATTGATAGTAATTAAATAATAATTGGCCGAAAGATGATGGTGGTGAAATTATAATTAATTAAAATGAAATGACAAATGGGAACTTGACATATACATATGTATGATGTCGATGAATTAGAACTTGATATGCATGATAAGAATATGATGTGAATGAAACTATGGATGTAAATGTGATACGTGATGGAAAAGAATGATTTGATGAGTATAAATTATTGATATAAAGTGATGGAATATGTCATGGTATGATAATCATGATGGCACAGCGGAAAACAAAAATTTTATCATGCATACCATACATATCCAAAGCTAGAAACGAAACATGCAATTTTAGGGTTGTATTACTTACAACTTTTGATGCCTTATGAAAATTGAATTTGATGATGTCCAGTAGCTAAGGTGACTTTATCCTCCTTAGTTCTCGATCACCAATGCCAAGGAACAGCCTTTTACGCCACTCCCTCTATTCTCACACACACACTTGCATCGATGGCTTAAAATTGAGATTGCTAGCTCTCTTTTTCGGTATTGTGTAATGGTTATAGTTTGAAGCTACAAAACTTGATTTTGTACTTCTTTAGATTGCTATTACTGCTCAATAACACAAGAGAATGAGGAACAATCCTTTCTCCTTGTGAAAAATTGAACAAAAGAATTAAGAGAGAGAGAGTCACTATTCACGAGTTACTATTCATGCCACAAAAAAATTAGGTTTAGGGTTTTATTTCTTTTAATATATATGCTTATCCTTTGGCAAGTCATTAATCTGAATTCAACTATCCTAAGATAATTAATTCAAACTCTATCACTTCCTAAAGATAAGTAATATATTTTGAATTAAACTCCTTTGAATTTAAATTCAAATTTGAAATAAAACATAAGACATTTAAATAAATGAAATCACTTAATTTAAATATATAGCATGTGCCGAAATTCCTTGATTTCCCTCTTGGAATTTCGGCCACATCATTAAATATGTAAGTGATTTAATTTAATTAAAATTCCTTTAGGCTTTAATATTCAATTAACTTAATTAACACAAGATAATTAATTAATTGAAATTAAACCTTATGGGCTGAATTTCTCTCTCTCATGGACCAAAGCCCAATAGCAATATTATAACCCATTACATACATTAATTTGACTTTAATTAAAAGCCCAAATTAATGTCCAATACTTAATTTAAATATTTTAAGCCCAATGCTTTGTGTGCGATCCTATAGGTCCATTTAATGTTGGCAATGAATTAATAAATTAATTCAAAGGCTATATATATTCTCTAGCAAGATATTATAGCATTCCAAATTAAATGAAAATGCATATGGCATTTGGTGACCTAATGCAATTTCGCATAGTCCCTTACCCATAAATATCAGAATTAATATAAGGCATGGAACTATTCATCCTTATAGACATTAATTCATTTCTTGATATTCCAATGACACTGAATTCTCAGATAAATAATGATTACTCATTATTTCATCTCGGTATGGCCATACACTTCTCAGTTCACTGATCAAGTGGCCGGTGATATTTTTCTCTCTTATCGAGAGGGGTAATCCCTTCACTTCTCTCATGCTCTCTAACATGAATTAGTGCATACCCAATCATACCCGTACTTGTCACTCTGTTACAAGCACGTTAGGTGTATGTCAAAGTACACAGTAATTCATAAAGAGTTTCATAGAGATTTCAGGTCTAAGAACTCCGATACAAAACTTGCATATGAGAAACACTTATGACTTGTACCATGTAGTGTTCTCATGAGCGGATCGAATCCAGATACCATGTTCTTTAACATGTATCTATGATCTCTGATTGACACTCTTGTCCTAATGATCCGTAAGACAGAACTCATAAGATTAGAGAGAGCATACTAGTCTTAATTCATTTGTTATTCCCATAACAATGACTGACTAGGGATATTTAGAATGATGTCTCATTTGTTTCAAGGTCTTACAATCCATGTGCCTCACACATGATAACTTAAACCAAAACAACACTCTTGGATAGTTTTATCAATTGATATGCACAGGAATACAAAGGATAAAACAAATGCCTCATTTTATTAATTTCAAGTGTTTCGTTACAATGTATTGGGGCTAGGGCTTACACTAACATAAAGTTGATTGTGATATTATGTGAAAATGTGGAAAAATATAAGAATGATGGTTATATTGATTAAAATATTAAAAATGTTATTGCCTTTAGTACTTGATAGTTAAACCAGAGGTATAGGATAGAATGGCTAGCCATAGGGATATTTACCACGATAAGCGAGTTATGGCGACTTGTCAGCGAGTCATGCCAACTTATAAGTGCACCAAAGGCAGATCCACACTATAAATATGAGAAAAAGGTAATAGAAATAAGAAAAAAAAAAGAGAAAAGATAGTATGTTATAGTTGAGGTACCCTTTATGTGGTTACCTCAACTTATTTCAATATGTTGTGGTTAAGGTACCCTCCATGTGGCCACCTTATCTTATTTCGGATATATGGGCTCATGTCCCACGTATCTAGCTCAAAGGTTTCACTAGGGGAAAAATAAGAATTTGAATGGGTAAGTTATGTTGAATTATAAAAATATGCGTATGTGTGCAATATTGATGAAAAAAAGGTAAAATATGTAAATGAATGTTAATCAAGGATAAATAACGAAAGAAATAGTGATAAAATGATAATTATGTAAATTAAAGATAAAAAGGGTGCAATTATGGAAGTTGATAGTAAATAGTGAATAAGTGCTTAAATGAAAAATTGTGAATGACATAAATATGGATAAAAGTGGACGAAAATGCAAATCAATGAATAAATAGTAGCAAATTGTAATTGAGTATGAAAAAAAGGACTAAAAGGGGTAAATGAGTAAAAAGAATGCTATGTGTGAATAAAGAATAAATAGTATGAAAGATATGTTTAAGTGATTAAAAAAAGGCAATATTGTAACTAAGTAAAAAACTAGGGGTATAAGTGTAAATTAATACTAAAAGTATAATTATGAGTTATAAAATGGTAAAAAGGATGAGAAAGAATGAAAGGTAACTAATGGGGACCAAACGATAATTTCCCACTATATAATGAAAGTATAAGGACTAAAATGTAATTTAAAGGGCAAATTCATAATAACTAGTATAAAAAGGACAAAATCATGGAAAGTGGAGATGTTTATTAAGAACTGTGAAAAAACAAAAATTAATGACCAAAATGGAATTTTTACTTGAATAGTTGTAATTAAATATGTAAAGGATAGAAATAAGTAATAAAAAATGGGATTATAGAATAAATTTGGTAAAAAGAGGACAAAATTGTAATAAGAGAAAAAGTTGAGAAAATAGGGATTAAATTGTTATTTTGATAAAATAAATAAATTAAGGGCTAAAATGAAAGAAAATGTAACTTTTGGACTTAAATGGTAAAAGTATAATAAAATATGCTAGAAAGGGGGAAATTAAAGACAAAATGGTAATTATGGAAAAAGATGGAACATTGGGGATATAAAGGTAATTTTGATAAATGAGAGGACCTAGATGCCATTTTGATAAAAGATTGAACTTAAATGACATTATGGTAAAAGATAGGAATGTAGATGTCATTTTATCAAAAGATTTAACCACTAAAGGTAGAAGCATAATTTCACCCAGTTAAAGAGAGGAAATAAAGTTAAAAAATATTTAAGAACAATTTAGAAATTTAATGAGATGAAAATATGTTAGGTGAAGTAATTAGAGAAATTAATTATGTTGGATTAAGTATAGTTTGGGAATTAAATAGAAAGAAAGGAAGGAATAAATTATAGGGACTAGATGGTAAACTAACATTGATAATCGTAAGAGAAAATTAAAGAAAGGTAGTTATAGAAGTAAATAGCAATAGTAAAAGTATAAATTTAATTTGATTAAGTCATATGTAATAGTAGAAATGAAAATAAATTGACTCAGTAAATTAAATGTATAATCTTTAATAAGAGAAATCAAAACACTAAATATAATTGAGAAAACAACTCAAATGGAAAACAGGTAAAATGCTAAGAAATAAATCAAGCATTTAATAATAATACAATTGTAAAAACAATGGAAAAGAAATTGTCATGTTTGAATAAAATGTAATGTAAATAAGCCGTATAAATGTAAAAATAAAAATTAAAGTAGAATCTTGGTGACTAAATTGAAGTAAGATAATAATGACAAATATAATATCGAATAGATATAAGAAGGAATAAATTTGATATAGTAAGTGCACTAAAAATGAGAAATAAGTATTTACCCAACAGGGACAAAATACGATAATAAAAAGGTCTAATAAAAAAGAAACCAAATCACATACTAAGTAATGAGTTAGGATGAATTAATTGAGTGTAAAAAAATGTAGAAAGGCAAGGCAAAGGTAAATATAATTCAATCTGAAATTTAAAAATTAGTAGTCATGGTAAGCTCGATGTTAAGTAGACCCCATAATGAAAAAATGTTAAGAATAACTAATACATACCAAAAGTAAAGTTGTAACACAGTACAAGAGAAGAAATCTGAATGAGATATTAATAATACAACCAAGAAATTAATGAGATGATAAAAAATATAACAGAGCGAAACTAAATATATAGCAAGGAAAGACAAAATATAAGTGAACTATTTATGAAAAATTAGGTTACCTGTACATGGAGAAAAGTAAATAAATGCTAGCAGTGATGCAATCTAAAGGAGAGAGACAAGAAAGGTTGAGAAATTTAAAATAAAGAACTGACAGAAACTAAAATATACGGAACAAGTTATAGAAATATAACGATTAAATTTTTTTTGGTGCAAGTTTTTGTGAAATTTATTAGTTGGGCATCCACCACTAGGCATTTTATGCTTAGTGCTTAGATGTTTACTACAAGCAGGTTCTTAAGAGATGTAGGCATGAGTTGAAAGGACAAGTGCTGGAGAATGACAAAGTTATGAAATGAAGGAGATAATTTTGTATTTTTCATATGTGGCATGTATATGAGATCAGATTATGTATGTGTATTGTAGCAGAATAACATTTAAATTATGTTGTGAAATTTGTTGTATAAGGATGTTACATGTAAGGTAGTGATTGTGGTTGGTGGGGAGTAACTTAGGCTCATCCCATCCATCAGTAGACTTGGATCCAAATCATTCATAGTTGGGTTAGGCTGTTCCAACTCAGCCATAGGCTTTTAATCAAAGCCCCAATGATAAATCTTGAGATTTTGTAAAAGAGAGGCCATTACGGTGGTTAAGGCAACCCTATACTCGAGCTGAGAATATGAGAGGTCATTGGATCCAATTGGATTTCACAATGCTAGGAACCTACAAGAAAGGCTAGCCTAGTCGGACTAGGTGTTAGTACTCCAATGGTTACATCAGTATGAGACTTAAAAAGAGAAATTAGTTAGAGAATCTCTAGAGTATAATGTATTTGAAATGTAAAATAACTTGGTATTTATAAGAGGTGTTGAGAACCACTTGAGTGGTCTATCCAGTTGTCAAGATAGGTCTACAGTGATGTGATGCAGATTAGGTGGTGAATGGGATGGATATGTGTGTTAGTGGATTTCCATGGGGTATGGCTTCTCTTGTTTGATCAGACAACCTCATCCCATTGATTCCCATGCTCATCCGATCACTCATGTTCCGGGCCTTAAAGGTGCTGGGCTCTCGTTAGGCTAGGCTTTCCTGCTTGGTGGTCTTTTGGGCCGAATGTGGTTCAAGCTCAACAAAAGATAATGTTGAGCATTATCACTAATGTAATTTTAAATTTAAATTTCTTTAAAATTTTGATAAACTTAAAATTATAAAATTTGATAAAATTAGAGAACCTATGAAGTTGTTGTCCTTTAGCTCAATTTTTAACCTATAACATATTCTCAAAACACTCTTATAAAAGTGATTTTTTTAACAAAATAAAAGTTCATTAAGAAGAAGAGGGTAACTCAACAACTAAAAGCCCTCATAATACAAGTAGGGGGAGACAAGTTCTAATAAAATAGACTTAACAAAGATCTAGTAGCACTAGCTAAAAGGTGAAGAAGAAAAGGGTAACTCAGTTACTAAAAACCCTCACAATATAAGTAGGGGGAGACAAGTTTCAATAAAATAGACCTGGCAAAGTCCTAATAGCTCTATCAATAAGGTTAACAATAGAGTTTATTAACATCTAAATTTGATATCATGAAAACAATACAGTAAAACCTTATAATCTTTAACAAGTAATCCAAACTCAAAATCTAGAGGCAAAGCAAAAAGGAGAGCTTGAACAAAACATGTAAATCATATTCGATAATAGTAGTAGGGGAACTGTGATTCTTAAACCAACTTAATGCCTTTTGCATGTTAAGAATTTTAGCAATAAAAGGATTCGAACATCCTAAAAAAATTGCATCCAATTGCAATAAAAAAACCTCTAAAGTCCCTTACAACAAATACAATACTAGATCTATTGAGATTCTAAAAAATAGTAGAATTAAGTTTCACCTACAAAATACCTTTAATTAGTGGAGATCAAGTGGAGTAAGTTGGGGAAGATATAGGGTTTAACTTGTCCAAATTATGAGATAGTTACTAATTAGACATCATCAAAGAATCTAAAAATAACACTGTAGCATGAGTAACACGTAATCTATGCCAAACCACATAATTTCGAGACTTTAACAAAGACCAACAGGTAAAAAAATAGTAAGGAAAAAATAATGAATCAGGAAATGGTGAAAAAAATAGGAAACCAGGTTGCCAAATTAAAGATAGTTTCACTAGTAAACCTAAGAGATGATTTAGCCCAAACCTCCTTAGCATAAACACAATCAATTAAAACATGGGATATAGATTTTGCATCTTATTAACACATTGGACATAAAATAGACACTTCCACCCCTTTAGAGACAAGTAAGGTCTTAACATGTAAACAAAAATGTAAGCAATGCCACATAAAATTTTTAATCTTTGCTAGAATGGGCAAACTCCAATGTTTTTTCTAAATAGGAGTAGCAATTTTCACTAACAAGTTAGCTTAGGCATTTAATAAATATTAATAAGTATAGAAATAAGTATATATAATATTACATATAAGATAAGAATATTAAATAGATAACATCTAGATAAAATACATTGATTATTATATTAAAAATTAGTGATAAGTCTTGAAATTTAGAACTTATAAGGAAATGAAGATAAAGGCAAGAATTAGCTGGGGCCAATTTGCAAATGTGGTAAGCCAATCTGCAAAATAAATGAAGACTAACCCTTGGTATATAAAGGATTAGCACTCTGATGCCTAAGTTAGAGAGGGTTTAGATAGAGAAAGTATAGTGAAATAGTAGCGATGTATGCGGTACCTTTTTCCTACTGTCTCCCTATGTATTTAATGTCCATAGGTTAGAGCCTATGAGGCTGGTGTTACAGAGTATGCCCTAGAGCCTATGTAATAGGGATGTATTTCATATGTATGAACTCATATTTTTAATAAAAGGCATTATTGATTTATTAATGCTATGTTTAAATATATGAGTTTGTAAATCTTAAATTAATAAATGAAGTCCAAGATATTATAAACACAATGCAAAGGTAATCATGAAAGTGTTCATGATATGAGATGTCTATTGCATACAAATGAGTTAATATCTAAATATCCCTAGTTATAGAATTAACAAGATAGGACATTGTTAATTCAGACAGACTAGCATATGTTATGCTTCTTGAATGGTTTAAGTAATGGTTCTCATAACTACGATTATAGAAGATAATCAAAGCTAACATATAGATGCTTGTCAGAAGAACAAGTGACCTTCAAGGAGAATCCTCACATGGATAATAAATCTATATCAGTGATGAATCTCTTCATAGCGGTTGTGCAAGTATCCTTAGACTTGAGATCACCAAAGTTAACTTATGTAGGACGTGGTATACTTTAACTCCATAACTAATTGATTCCAATTGGGGGTGAACATAGTTAAGAGGTCGGGTATATCATGACCTACATGAAGATAGTTGAGTCATTAACAAAGGATTCACCATCCCAGATTTATTAAGGGAAGTTATCTCACATGATTCTATAATTGCCTTGCTAAGAGAATCTCTGGCTAGAGTAATATGCCAAGATGGATAAGAATCCATGAATGGCATTTTGGGAACAATGGTTAAATTAATAGAACATACATAATTAGATTTATATTAGTTGGCAGAAATCCATACTTAGAATCTAATTGAGATAAGAGTGGTGAAAGGAGTAATTGTACGGAAACACTTTCTATGGAATGGTATAGTCAAACCACTTGGCTTTCCTGATGTTTGGGTAGTCATGATGCCTAGCTAGAGGCAAATAATAACTTGTATAATAGTGTATCATAAATATCAATAGGGATTGATAAAATGATTTAAAGAAGTTTAAATGATGTGAGTTTTGAAATAGAACACACATATAAATTGGTGTTCTTCATATGTTCTTGGTGTGTTCATGTTTAGAACGATTTTTAATCTTCCAAATTTAATATATCTGATATATTAATGTGTTTTTAATCAATTGGATTAATTAAATTAGGCCTTAAATTAATTGGATTAATTTTAATTCATTAAAACCACTTAAGGGGCTTAATTATATTTATGGACTTGGTTTAAATTAGTGAATGACTTGGTGGGCCCAAGGAGCCGATTTAAATTAAATATTATAAACTATAATTAAGTTTATTAATGGGTTTTAAGGGCTGGAGTGGGCTTGGCTCATTCTAAAAGGACCAAATGGTTCGATAGACACAAAACTAGTTTGTGTGTGAACACATCTTAGGGTTTATTGTGTGTGTTTCGGCCTACCCTTGTATTAAGCCTAAAATTGATTTTTTAATTATTTATTATGATTAATTAATTAAATAATAAATTGATAATTAATTAACAATCAATTGGATTGATAATTAAGGCAAGAAAACATGCTTGCAAGAAGGTTTCCTAAAATGAAAGTTTCCAAAATGGATATAGTTTCCTAATTTGATCACATTATTAAAATAACTCAAAGGTATATTTCAAGAGTTGAAACAAAGTTAGTAATCCATTATATGTATTACTTTATGCATTAGAAATGCATATAAGGGTGTATGATTGGCATGATGGATAGTTATGGACAAGGCCCAATGTGATTGAGCATAATGCATGTTTCAGCCCAATGAGGACTTTCATTCACGGCCACTTGTTTTTAGTTTGTATTTATTTTCAAATTGTAATATGTAATTAGATTACTTAGATTAGAATTATAGATAGAGATGGAAACCACTATCAAGGAGCAAGAGGGGCCGGATGGAGATCCAACAAGTTTGAAGATAACGTAATTATTTTTAGTTGTTTGAATCATGCATATTACCTAGGTGTGACCTTTTGATTTTCCTCTTGGCTCAGGGAAATCAATGTAGTAAAGTCCATAACTATACCATATTTGTATGCTTATATTTATGAGATAGATTTAGGATGCATACCAATGTATGCCAATCATGTATGATGAGACATAATTAACTAAAATCACTCAAACTAATACTAAGGTATATAAGCCTTCCATTAATTTAAGGAGAACCAGAGTTCTTTATAGTGTTGGTTGTTGACCACAGTCAAGCTCACATTATATCTAATATTTTCGAATCTAATTAAATGGGTCATCTTAGCTAGCCCATTAGCTTGTTCACCATAGTTAAGGCTAATGGTTCTGGAGGCAAGATTAGAGAATGCACATATGAAATGCAGGTATCAAGAGTTGATAACCTAATGATTCAATAGTTGTGTAAAGACATAATTGGTATAGAGATACCTACCTTTCAAGGGTATAGAGTTTGATTTGTTGACCATAGTCAAGGTAAAATTTCATATCAAGGATTGGATATTGACCCACTAAGAAAACCATCGGGTTTTCTCGGATTAAATAGTGAGGGCTATTGATTCGCAATAAAATAGTGGGAGTAAATGGATTAATTAAAGACCTAATTAATGCATACATATATATGAAAATACTCTTATATGTTTTCTTTTTCACATCTAGGTCATCATCATGAGCACATCAAACATAAAAATATGATCAATCTTGGATAACAAGCTGGTTGGCAACAACTATTCTAACTGGATCAGGCAAGTGAGAATTGTTCTTAGAGCTAAAAAGATCCATTATGTCTTGGATAAAGATCCACAACCACTTCCATCAGATGATGCCATTGATGAGATCAAGGGCACTTATCAAAAATACATGGAGGATAGTAAAGCAACAGCATGTCTGATGCTGGGTGCTATGTCCTTAGAGCTTCAGAAGCAACATGAGATGATTGATCCTAAAACCATCATTTTACATCTAGAGGAGCTTTATTCTTCTCAGGCTAGAACTGGGTAATATGAGATTCCTCAAGCTTTATTTAGCTACAAAATTATGGAAGGCACTTCGGTTGCTACTCATGAATTAAAGATGTATAGGTATATTGAGCATTTGAGTAGACTTGGCTATGTAATGGATAATGATCTATACATAGATTTAATCTTGTACTCATTGGCACCAAGTTTTGCACCTTTCATGCTTAACTTCAACATGAATAAGATCTAGGTGACCATTCTTGAGTTAAGCAACATGCTCAAAATAGCTGATGGATCCTTCAAAAAGGATCCAAAACGTGTTATGGTTGTCACTTCTGCTAAAGGCAAGAAGCAGAAGAAAAAGAAGATAACCAAGGCATAACCAAAGAATGGTGGGATCTCCAAGAAGAAGGTTGCCAAGAAAGAGAATCCCAAAGAAACTTGCTTCCATTATGGAAAAGATGGTCATTGGAAGAATAACTGCAAGGCCTATCTAGATTATCTTAAGGAGAAGAAGCAAGCTGTTGCTTCTACTTTAGGTATTCATATAATTGAAATTAATACTTATTCTATTCTTTCAAAATAATCTTGGGTATTAGATACCAGACGTGGATCTCATTTGTGTAATGATCTACAGGGACTTAAAAGAAGTATAAGAGTTGGAAAGGCATAACTATGTCTACAATCAGCTACTTGACAAAACATATTTACAACAGTTGTGGAAACTTACCATTTGCCTCTTCCAAGTGGATTGATACTGGAGTTAAATAATTATTATTATGTTTCAGTATTACCCAAAAGTATTATTTCTTTTAGTTATTTATTGAATGATTATGACATTTCTTTAAAGGATAAGTGTTGTTACATTTTTAAGAATAATATGTTTTATGAAAAAGCTATCATTGAGAATGGTATATTTGTTCTTGATTTAATTAAAGAAGTGTATAATGTGGATACCAAGAGAATGAAACAAGATAATCTAAATACCTCATATTTATGGTATTGTCGTTTAGGCTATATAAATGAGAAATACATTATCAAATTACACAAGTCAGGTGATTTGGGATCATTTGATTATGAATCATTTGATACATGTGAATCTTGTTTATTGGGAAAAATGACAAAAGATGTATTTATTGGTAAAGGAGAACAAGCTAAAATTGTTTTGGACTTAATACATTCAAATGTATGTTGTCCAATGACTACACATGCCATAGGAGGTTACTCCTACTTCATTACTTTCATAGATGATTACTCCAAGTTTTGATATATCTATCTAATGAAATTATATATCAGAAGCATTTGAAAAGTTCAAAGAATTCAGAAGTGAAGTGGAGAAGCAACTTGGCAAGAGTATTAAGACACTTAGATCAGATTGAGGTGGAGAATACTTAAGCCAAGAATTTTAAGATTATCTTAGATATAATGAGATTTTATCTCAATGGACTCCACCATATACACCACAACACAATGGTGTATCTAAGAGGAGAAATCGAACACTATTATTTATGGTCCAGTCCATGATGAGCCGAGTAGACTTGCCGAAGTTCTTTTGGGGATATGCATTAGAAACTGTTGTTTATGTGTTAAACAGAGTTCCTAGTAGATCGGTTTATGTTACTCTATATGAGATATGGAATAACGAGAAACCCACACTTTCTCATATGAAAGTATGGAATTATCCTGCTTATGTGAAGAGGACAATGTCAAACAAACTAGATGTTAAGTTTGACAAATGTTTATTTGTGGGATATCCAAAAGAAACATTTGGGTATTATTTCTACCATCCCTTATAACAAAATGTGTTTGTTTCAAGGCATGTTGTCTTCTTGGAGAGAGGATTTCTCCTATGAGAGGACAGTGGGAGTAAAATTGAACTTGATGAAGTTCAAGACCCACAAATAGAAGTAAATCAATCGATTGAACCCGAGACTGAATTTCATAATGATGCGATTATAGTTGAACCTAATTATACATAAAATCCTAGAAGATATACTAGGATGCATTCTATCCATATGAGATATGGATTTCACATTGATTCAGATAGAGGCATAACTGTAGTAGAGGATAATGAGCCTACAAGCTATCAAGAAGTTTTGAACAGTTCATAACGTGATTTATGGCTTAAGGCTATGTAGTCTGAAATGGACTTCATATATGGAATAAAGTATGGACTTTAACTCAACCACCTGAAGGGATAAAACCTATAGGGTGCAAATAGGTCTTAAAAAAAAAGACCGATATGGAAGGTAATATAGTTACCTATAAAGCACACTTAGTAGCAAAAGGCTATCATAAAAAAGAAGGTATTGACTATGATGAAACCTTTTTTCCTGTAGCGATGCTTAAGTCTATAAGAATACTTTTAGCCATTGCAACTCATTATGATTATGAGATTTGGAAAATAGATGTGAAGACATTTTTCCTAAATGGAAATCTGACTGAGGATGTGTATATGACACAACCAGAAGGGTTCACATCTAGAAATGGAGAAAAGGTATGCAAGCTTCAAAGATCCATTTATGGATTGAAGCAAGCCTCTAGGAGCTGGAACATACGATTCAATGAGACAATCAAAGAGTTTGGTTTCTCACAGAATGAAGATGATCCTTGTGTATATAAAAGGGTCAGTGGGAGTCCAATTATCTTCTTAGTTCTATATGTGGATGACATATTGATCATGGGAAATGACATTTATCTTCTCCAATCTGTTAAAATATGGTTATCCAAGGAATTCTCCATAAAAGACCTTGGAGAAGCATCCTATATTATAGGAATAAAGATCTATAGAGTAGATCCAATAGGTTGCTAGGTCTTTCTCAAAGTACATATATAGATAAAGTATTGAAGAGGTTCAATATGGATCTCTCTAAGAAAGGGTTTATACCTATGGTGCATGGAAAACACCTTTTTAATCTATATGTCCGCAGACACTAAAGGATAGAGAGAGCATGAATAGAATACCATATGAATCTGTAATTGGTTCTATCATGTATGCTATGTTATGTACACGTCTAGATGTATCATTTGCTTTGAGTGTCACAAGGAGATTCCAATCCAATTTTGGAGAGGAATACTGGGCAGTTGTCAAGAATATCATTAAGTACTTGAAAAGGACTAAGGATATATTCTTGGTACATGGGGAGGGTAGTTTGGAAGTAAATGGGTCTACAAATGCCAATTTCCAATCTGACAAAGATGATTGTAAATCACAGTCTGGCTTTGTGTTCATAATAGGAGGGGTAGTTAGTTGGAATAGTTCCAAACAAGAAACAACTGCTGAATCCATGATAGAAGCTGAGTACATTGCTTCTTTAGAAGCAGCCAAAGAAGTAGTTTGGATCAAAAAGTTCATATCTGAACTAGGAGTGGTGCCTAGCATTGTTGATCTAATTCCTTTATATTGTGACAACAATGGAGCCATTGCGTAAGCAAACGAACTATGGTCTCATCAGTGATCCAAGCATGTTCTTAGACGCTACCATCTCATAAGGAAAATAGTAGCTAAAAATGATGTGAAAATATAAAGGGTCCATATAGATGATAATGTGGCAGATCCCCTCACTAAATCACTTTGCTGGATTAAGCATGATCACCATATAAATAGCATGGGTCTAAGACATATGAGTGATTGGCTCTAGTGCAAGTGGGAGATTGTTAGAGAGTATGCCCTAGAGCCCATGTAATAGGGATGTATTTCATATGGATGAACTCATATTCTTAATAAAAGGCATCATTCATTTATTAATGCTATGTTTAAATACATGAGTTTATAAATCTTAAATTAATAAATGAAGTCCTAGATATTATAAACAAAGTGCAAAGGCAATCATGAAAGTGTTCATGATATGAGATGTCTATTGCATGCAAATGTGTTAATATCTAAATAACCCTAGTCATAGAATTAACAAGATAGGATATTGTCAATTCGAACAGACTAGCACATGTTATGCTTCTTGAATGATTCAAGCAGTGGTTCTCAAAACTATGATTATGGAAGATAATCAAAGCTAACATGTGGATGCTTATTAGAATAACAAGTTCATTGGAGACCTATAAAGAGAATCCTAACATGGATATTAAATCTATGTTAGTGAGGAATCTCTTTATAGCGGTCGTGCAAGTATCCTTAGACTTGAGATCACCAAGGTTACCTTAAGTAGCAAGTGGTATACTTTGACTCCATAACTGATTACTTCCAACTGGGGGTGAACATAGCTAAGAGGTTGGGTATATCATGACCTACTTGAAGATAGTTGAGTGATTAAAAAAGGATTCACCATCCCAAATTTATTAAAGGAAGTTATCTCGCATGATTTTATAATTGCCTTATTTAGAGAATCTCTTACCAGAGTAATATGCCAAGATGGATAGGGATCCATGAAGGTCATTTTGGGAACAATGATTAAATTAATAGAACATACATAATTAGATTTATATTAGTTAATGGAAATCCATAATCAGAATCTAATTGAGATAAGAGTGGTGAAAGGAGTAATTGCATGGTAATTGTTTCTATAGAAAGGTATTGTCAAACCAGTTGACTTTCTTGACATTTGGGTAACCATGATGCCTATCTGGAGGGCAATCATAATTTGTATAATAGTGTATCATAAATATCAATAGGGATTGATAAAATGATTTAAAGAAGTTTAAATAATGTGAGTTTTGAATAAAACTCATAATTACATATTATACTGCCAATATGGACAGAAACCCAATAGGTCACACACATATAGAGAAAATGATAAAATGGTAAAATGACAAGCATAATAATATTTGATATTATTATGGGAGTAGAGAAGTGAATAAGAGAATAATTAATTAAAGATTTTAATTAATTATGGTTAAGTAAAATTATTCGTAGAACTTTTTAGAAATTTATTGTAAAATGGACCTAATTAAAATATTGTATTTCATAATTAATTATTATTGGAATATAAGTTTTATAGGGCTAATAATAATTAATAGATCCATTGGAGAAATTAAAAGGGTTTCAGAAGAATGGTTTTGGTGTAGAAACCCTCCAGAGGAAGGGTTACACGCCAAGCCCTAGTAGAAGGCCTTAGAAGCCTAATTCTTGGACCAAAATAAATTAAATATATTACATAAGTGTTATAGAGCCCACATATATAATTTGGATGGATTTGGAATTCATTTGGGTGATTAAATCCAAGAATATGCATAAAGGGCCTATTTTGTGGGTTTTGTGCATAGTCTTTTGTGAAATGACTTAAATTGGATTTAATTGATCCCAAATAAATTATTAATAATTTCATAAGGCCATTTAATATTTCTCCAAAAATTTTATAGAGCCCAATCCTATTATAAAGTTGGATTTTTAACCTAACTATAAAAATCCAAGTGATAGGGTATTAGGGTTAAGGTGAACAATTAAGAGAAAATAATTTCTCTCAGTCTCTCAACCTTAGCCGCCACCCCCTTGCTAGCATCAAGGGGATTTCGGCCAGCCTTTGATCTCTTCCTTTGTTGGTTCATTCAATCCTTCTCTAGTGTGGATTACTCATTGGAGGTGTTTAATTTTGGACACTGTAGTTTGCAACAACCCGGTGAGAAGGAAAATCAACGATTTAACAAAAATCAAAGGTGATTTTTTTCTTATTCTCATTAATATGTATATTGTAAATTCATGGCAAGATCAGATCTATTGGTTAAAATTTTAAATTTTGCTTATGTATGAGATGCATGTAATCGATAATTCTCTACTACAATGGTATTTGAGTATCAAATCTCTCATATCTATAGTTGGTACGTTTAGAGTGCTTGATGTGATAACTTGTAGGGCTTGGTTTGTTAAAGTTATAGGCATGATGGCATGGATAGATCAGCTGTAAAGCCTGATGAAACTGGGCCTGTGACTATTAGGCTGGGCTAAGTACGATGATATTAGGTGTTATCATTGGTCCCTTCATAATGTTTCGTTTGTCATGAAGATTTGGAAGAATCTTTACAATTATCTTAAAAATGGCAGCTTTCTTGAAAGGTGTGCATTTTAGATTCATCATCCATGGCATTTTGATCTAGCAGTAAGATTGAAGTAAAAGGGAATTAGGTAATAGATATCGAAAATACTCATTTTGAGTTTTGATTATCTTGAAAAAGGTAGCAGTTTCAAGAATTTGTTACCTATGAAATTCTGATTTACTTTAAGGGTCACAAGAAAGAGGGGATTGAATTATTCTTTTCATATTGTGGGCACCTCAAAAGTGGTGACAGCACATTAAGTACAACGTTGTTTTGTGCCAGATGTCGCTTCGATTACTGGAATGCAATGATGGCTCGACCACATGGCATTTTCTCATTGGGCATTTATTTAAATTTTAAAACCCATATGTTGCTTATAAATAGGTGGTTTCTTCTCTTCTATAGGTCGCTTTTCACACTTTCAAGTTTCTCTAGTAATTTGCTTTCAAATTTCTTCGTCTTTCATAAATTTCTTTAGAATTTCTCTAAGAACCTTCAAAATTTAAACTTTCATCCTTCGTAGGTTTCTGTTCGACCTTTTCAATCTTCAAGTAAGCTTTCAATATCAAATTTTTTATTTTCTTTAATTTTTGAATTTCAAAATTAAAATGGCTGAGTTTAGGCCTTTAATTTACCACAATATTGATAAGATCTTCTTGAGGGAGTATTGGGGAAAACCCATGATTATAGACCATTCCAAGATCATTGAAGAGGAAGATAAGTCACTTAAGAGATAGTTTAGCTTTCCTTTAGGGTATTATAGTTATCTTTTCCCCCCTTCCATGTTATGTAGGGAAAGACCCCTTACAGATGGGAAGTTTTTTTTATTCTTCATAGTATGAGTTTAGAATCTAGGTTGATATTCCCTTTTGATAGATTTGATAGGGTTATGTTAGGAACTTATAGGGTAGCCCCCTATCAGTTGAATCCCAATGCTTGGAGGGTGATAATATGTTTTAAAGCTATGTGCAGAAATTGCCAACCTAGCATACCTCCAACCCTTAAAGTATTTAGCCATTTCTCTTTTATTTCAAATAGAGCATATGCACAAGGTTTTTCCAATTTCATGAGTAGGAAGGATAAAAACCTTATTCAATTTCCTATGTCTATGAAAGGATTCAAGGATAAATTTGTATTGTAAGGTTTTAGAGTTAGCTTCATCAAGTGGACAAGCCAATTTGTGTGGGGGACATAGCTATTGGAAGAGACAAGTTCTGAGATGACTTAATGAATCTAGATCCTATGGTGAATGGTAGTGGAGAGCCATTGGATTCGAATGTGTTGCGGAGTGCATTGCTCGATCTTTTACCCCTTAAAGAAGAGGGAAAAGGTGAGCAATCCATGTTTTTTTCTCTCTTTCTTCTTCTATGGTAGATCATTTTATCTTATTACCTTTTTCCTTTTTTTTTTTAATTTGATCTATCCCTAATTTTACTTGTAGGAGAGATGATGGTAAAGAGGAAGAAAGAAGATTGGCAAAAATAGCTACCAAAAAGGTTGAGGAGCTAAAGAAAAAAATGAGGCTAGGTAACTTCACCTTTTAAAGTGATAACATCAATTTAATTTTTATTTTTAGTGTAATTTTATTAGTGTTTGTGTCTTGTTTTGCATGTTTTTAGTGTTTTGTGAGTTAAATTCCTTTTTTTTTTTACCAAATTGGATTTTTGAGAAAAATTAAGTTTTGGGTGCTAAGTGGTGAAATTTTGACATTTTGCAGAATTTTGACTTGGCACATGGTAGAGACTAAATAGTCTCCACCATGTGCCATGCAAAATTGACACAGTACACCATTTCATTAATGCACACGACAAAGACTAATCAGTCTCCACTGTGTGTAATGTAGCTTTTGAAGAGTTTTAGTCTAGAAGGGTGCACACAAAGAGACTAAATAGTCTCCGCCATGTGTCATGCTACACTACTCTTTTTAACAGACTACACATGGTTGAGACTAAAAGTCTCCACCATTTGCCATCTCAAATATTATAAAAGTAGATTTTTTGGAAAAATATGAGGAGTTCTTAGAGATACAATGTAGTTTTTAAACTTTTCTATATTTTCTCTTTAGATTTTTAGGGTTTTTGAGCTTTGTCCTTATTGTAAAAAGTTCATTTTTTAAAGGTTTTATAGTTTCAATATCAAAAACATCAAATTTAGCTTAGTTTACAATATAGGATCAATGTGAAAACAAGTTATGGCTTTATTGACATTCACATTGCTAGGACCTCTGGTGCATTGATCCTTGCTAGGATCGGTGTGAAAATTAGTTGTGTTAGTGTCCATGAAAGAGGGTGTTAAAATTTGAAATTGTATAAAAATTTAGTTGTGCATGGTAGAGACTGATTTGTCTTTGTCATGTATAAGATGCATTTTAGATAAAAAAGGGGGTCACACGGTAGAGACTGATTAGTCTCCACCGTGTGCAATGTGCACTTTAGTTATAGAAAGGTATACATGGTAGAGATTGATTTTCTCTGCCATGTGTAATGCCCTGAGTTTCGTTGAGAGTAGAGACACACGGTAAAGAGTATTTACTCTCTGCCATGTGCAAATGCATGTTTTAGCACATAAGGGTGTACATGACAGAGATCGATTAGTCTCTACCATTTATAAGTTAAAATTTTTAGTCTAGAATGGTGTACATGGTAAAGACCATTTAGGCTCTACCATGTGCAAGTTAATTTTTTTGATTAAGAATGGCTTACACGGTAAAGACCATTTAGTCTCTGCTATGTCTTTTAAAAATTGATCCAGTGCATTTTGAATTTCTATGAGAGACATGGCAGAGAATAAAGGGCTTTTAGTCGTGTTTGCTTTTTAAAAATCCCATTTTTTGTAACCTCTTAGCATTCTATTTAATTTTCTCTCCCTCACCTCTGTATTTTTGACCTTAGCACTCCCTCTATCGTGCATTTCCATCAATTTGGTCAAGCAATCTCAGGAAAGTGCTTTAACCAAATTTCTTTTTCATTTAATATCTCAAATGCATTCATATATTTTACTTGATACTATTAGAGTTTAGAAAAAATTATTGTGAGTTTTTTGTGTTGTTGTGCATTGAGGAGTCTTTGTATTGCTTAGAGTCAGTTTGCATGTTTTGGTTTGGTTTGGCTCTATGTTTAAATTTTGTTACTTTTGTATCTTAGAATATTTTTATGTCTTTCAACCTACATTTTAGTGACTAAAAATTGTGTTTTTAGGATGATTAAGTCTCTAGAATGTTTTACGAAACACACATTTTTTACCATATAGACCATGTGTTCAATGAAATGCCTGATAAAAGCTAAATTTCTATTTTTAGCCAACCAACCTATGGTTTTTTGTGCTTATTAGTTTAAGATCAATTTCTTTTGATTTGTGGAATGCAATTTGTGCTTATCCATGTGTGTTTGATGTTATGTTTAAGTTGTCCAACTAATGTTTATAGGAGTTTTGTTCTTAGGCTTAAAATGTTGCTTAAATAACTTGCTTACCCTGTTTTAAGTGTTATTACCTTATTTATCCTTTAGTTAGATGGATTTGACTATTGTTATTTAACATGTTGGTATTGTCTTGATATTGTAAAATGTCGTGCTTTTTAAATAGCTAGAGGTTATGGTAATTCAGGGTAGAACTAGGCTTGGTTAGGATTGAGATTTAGGAGGCATCAAACAAATTTTTTTAGTGTGTTAGTATGTAAATTGCTCTTAGATACCTTTCTTATATTGCTAAAGGCATATCTAATCCTATGTGCTGAATTTTTCAAATGATTTCCTTACTTGTGTCAATTTGTTTTGTGCTAAACTCTAGTGTACTTGTCCTACATCTGTTTTTTGATAAGTTTGGCTATGTTAATGAGATGTTGTTAAGCTTAAGTGCAATTTTCTTGTCTTATGGCAATGGCACAAAAAAGGTGAAGGCAAGTGGTTGGTTCATCCTCCTTTGCTCCCCAAGAAACAATCAAAGTGAAGGTACCATTATGGGTCCCTATTGAGTTTAAGACCAACTAGGCTAATTTCTCATTGCCTGACTGCATCCCTACTAATTACATTAATATGGATGACTTAGAGGAGTTTAACTTAAGAAATGATGTGGAAAGGCTAATTGCTAATGTAGGCTGGATAGAGTTTATGAGCAAGCAAGAGAGAGCGCTCACATCAACATTTGACCTGAAATTTTCTATCCATAGTTTATATTAGAATTAGGAAGGATAGCCATACTAATGAGGGGTATGTTAGTATCTAGATAGTAGGGCATCCTTATCAAATAAGTTTCAATGCCTTTTTTGCTTATCAAAGGTTTGATCCATATCTCGCAAAAGGGCTAGAAAATTTTAACAAATAAGAGATTTGGAATGGCATCAGTGACGAGATTGAGCTAATAGATTTTGTGATTATCAATACCAAGGCTCACAACTTGAACAATCATCCATCAAGGATTCTCCACCACTAGCTAGCTTTGTTAATCTTTACACACACTGGTGGTCCAAGTAATGTTAAAGCCAATGAAGCCATAATTCTTTTTGGGATGTAGTAGTTTATTCCACTGAATGGAGTAGTTTTCATAGTAAAAAAGATAAACAAACTGCAGACTTTCTCCAAAAGGTAGAGTAAAATTTCTATGGTAGGCATAGTCACCATTCTACCAAAAGTTGTGAACCATGCACTGCTGGAAAGAGATACGAGTCTCCCTACTTTCATCGATAAGAAGATGTTCAAAAATATGTCAGTTTTGGTGGATGATCTTAGATTTCTAAAGTAGGGATATGAAACACCCTAAGTCTAGTACCTTTATCATATATCATATCATAACTTCAACTCATATTATAGTAGGTTATTAATCCATTAAAAAATCATTAATCATATCACATGATCCCTTAAATCGTACAACTTATATATTAATTAAGTGTTTCACATAACTTCCATTACTTTAATTACATATGTAATTAACTCATCATGCAACCCACTTATCATATTCATGTTAGATCCAACTATTTTAATTTATATACATTGTCATACATAACATTTAGCATTCCATCATGTATATATATATAATCATTCTAGCTCTTATATACATGCACTTACTAGCATTATTATGGTGAGTTGATTACAACATTTATCTTCCATATGACTTACATATTTTATATAGCCTTTTATACATATTAAACATGTTTAAGCAATTTATACAAAATTAACAAAAACTATCCCTACATCAATTTCTATGAGCTGGTGTTAGCCTATCCTAATGCAGAGAATGTTCCTTTGCAAAAACCTTCACTGTAGAACCTAAATGGATAAAATAACCCGAGCTAAACTATAAAGATTAGTGGGGATACTAAATACAAAAGACAGCCACTCATAGTGGTTGTCAAAAACATATAACATATGATAATTGAAAAATATTAAAAATAACATATTCAAAATAAGTATATAACAAAATATAATATCATAAATAACAATGTAACCCTATATTTAACTCTACATACTTGAATTTAAACATATCATAAAAAGGGATATGTACATAATATATATAAATATAACACATGCTTTAAACCACAACTAAACATGTTTTTTCATATACCATATACATTATTTATATTGTAATTAACTGTGATGTATTTACACTTTAGTTTAGCCTACTTAAGTTCTAAAGGTGGATTACGAAAACAGGGGATACCAAAGGGTATAAAATAGAGGATATCCCAAGATATCGAAAACATAGACCTAAATGAGGCCAACGGAATAGGGAACCGGTCAAGCAAATCCAAATAGGGTCAGCTGACAACCCAAATAGGGTTGTTCATGATCCAAATAGGAACAACATTAACTTGGACCTAAACGCAATCAACAGTAGTAGCTGCAATATTCCTATAGGAGCTTATCTATCCATAGTTGAACTCTAGTAGCAGGCAATATAGTTTTCAAGTTCATTTAATATATCATGCTTGTACTTATATCATACACTTTGCACATGTATGTGATCATATCATAATACGCAATTCTCAATGTATAAAAATGTATTCATATAGTAATACAAGTACCCGTATTTGAATATACATATCATAATGATCACATACTTGAACATGTTATCATTAGGCAACATATGTGTTCATAGTCATGCTAAAACATCACTTACTTCATAGTATAAGTGCATGTTCTTATACACATTTACCCTATCATAGATGTATATACTTGTAAGTATGTTTTCATATAACAAGATTTTTCATAAGTTGATTATATATGAATGTTTATATATATACCTTTATCAATAAACAAATCATATGCCATACATAATTCAATGTGCTTCCATGTTAGCACACATATAACATAACGACATGTAAATAAGGTATATATATACGTAATCATAACTCAAATTATATTCATTAATACATGTATTTCTATGATAGAAATTGTTTAATTTACAATGAAAATAGTTTAGATATCCATTACTATCCATTTGGGACATTTAAATGAAGTTTAGGTGAAGCATAAAGGGGTCACAGTTATTAGGTAATACCTGGTAACTGTGACATAGGTTGCATTTCGATTCTGGATTGAAAAATGGACTATCTCATGGTTACTAGTAAAAACCTAGTAACCGTGACATAAAAATTGCCAAGAGGCAGAATTCCATATTCATCTTGTATTACATTTTTGACCTATAAAACATCATTGTTAGCAAAACATTCATTCTATAAACCTGTTGCAATATATTTTTAGTTTCCATAACATCAAAAATAATTTCAATATCTTCTCTAGAACTCAAGATATTCACATTTTTCTAATTACTGTTCCTAAGAACAATACTGTGAACAAGTATGGTTTCAAGCTAAAATTTAACATGCTTAAAGAAGAATTTAGTCTTAGCTTCCTTGATATGAATTTTAGATATTGAAGTCTATTTTTCATAGATATTAGCCTCATAATATTCTGACCAATTTACATAAATATATTTCATTTGTACCATCACCTATTCCAGAACAAAAATTTACAGCTCTGCCAAAATTCAATAAACCATATGGATGACTTAAAGGAAGAATTAGGGATAGGTCCCTTCTACAAATTTGTAGGTATATCTCTTAAGTAACCTTAGAAATTTTAATGGTTCCAATTTGAGTTTTATAATTCAATTTATACTATAATTTATGTCACTAATTCACAAGGCTTCATATATTCTTTTTAGGAAACACTACTAAGAATTTGTTCTCTTTTTAATTATTCAAAATTCAAAATATTTGCACCATATTCCTACTAACATCATCCACATATTAGTATGAGAGTCCTAATCCCATACCTTGGCCAAATTTTCCCCTTTAACTCTCAATCTTGTGCAATCCCTTTTCCTTTGTTCTTCCTACCTTCTTCTTCTTCTCCTTTAACAACAATTCATTCTCATTAACATAACTTCCAGCATATAACTCAATCTACCATCAACCAAATAAAAATAAGATGAAGACGATGAGATGAATTATCAAATTAATAAGCTTACCTTAATGTTTAACACTAATTATCCTTGATTAATTCCACATGCAAGAATTTCTTTAAAGATCACTTAGCAGACGTAACAATGGATATAAGAGATACAAAGGGAGAAATTTTTTGTAACTTTCTCAAATGAAAGCCATCCCTCTCCATACATTCTCTCTCTTAACATGAAAATGACTATTTATAATGGCAAGGGAAAATTCTCTTTTAAATCCTTCAACTTTTTGCATGTCCCATTAAAACCTCTCAATTTCTTGCATGTTGTAAATTAACCTTTCTATTTATTCCTTCTCTTAAATCAGCCTCTCAATTCATTCTTTTATTCATAATTGACCCTTAAAAGGCCATATTTACAAATTTACCCTAAAATTAATAATTCATGCTTTAATTACACCCTTGAATATTATTAAACTAACATATTAAATTTTATTTCCATGCAATTACTATAATATGAATAATTTATCACTTGTCCCATACCTCATTTATAATTTAATCTCAATTAAGTATAACCCTATCAAAATCATACATTTCTAACTAGGTTTATATTAGGGCCTCACAGGATACCTACTTGTTTCTAATAGGAAAGCCTATTTGAAAAATGTGGTGAAGAGCAAGATGGTGCTATCGGGAGCCGATGTTGGAGTAGCAACTTTATTCTCACAACAATACAATGAGATTATGAGTAGATTAGACAGTTTAAATATCGAGAAAGCTAAGCTCAAGGACAGTATGAACTAGATGCTCACAATTTTTTCCCTCATGCAGTCGATATTTGACCTCTATTTTCCTCCTCTACCTCCATATGATTGATTTTTTAGGGATTCCTATAACACACCCTCCCCCTTTCCTTATTATTTTTGAGTTGTTATTGTATTAATTTTTCTTAAGGTAGCAAAAACCATAAGTGTGGGGTAAAAGCCTTTTGAGGTTAACATTTTTAAAACTTGTTGAGAAGTTGTTAGATTTTATGCTTTAAACTTTATCACCACAATTAGCTTTGTTTTATGTTTTTGCATTTTATTAGTTAATTAGTGTTGTTTAAAATTTTAGATGTTAGTAATATTATGTTTAGTTTTAACTGTCTCTTATTTTCTTTTACTATTATTCTTAATTTAAATTTGATAGTATGATTATTATTTTGTGCTTTTAGTTTGCTTTATTTTTCAGCTTTTGTTTTAATTTTGGTTTGGTAGTTGTGCTTGTTTTTGCTTGTGGTTATTATTACTATCAAGTACTTTTGTATATTAGTTAGTTTACCCTCGTAGTTGTTCCTATTGTGAATAAACTTTAATTCAGAGTTAGAACACCTTATTATAATTATTTGAATAGCTAGAGAGTAGTTAGTTGTTGAATGTATTTTCTTTATCGGTTAGGTTTAATTAGATCAATACTAGTAGGTCTTCTAATAAATGTGCACTTTAGGCTTGTTTTAGAAATAAGAAAAACCAGTGCTTGAAGGTGATTGAGTAGGAATTCTTTAGTACTATAACCTTCCTCATCACCCTTCATGGCAAATAAACAATTTGAAAGTAAAGCTAGAAATGACTTGGACAAAATTTTATTGATCAAACTATAAAAAGACTTTTGACCTACTTTTGTTATATTATTTCCCTTGCAAGCCCTTTTGAGCCTATTGAGAATGCTAAATGTGTGCTAATTTTATGTTTGTTTATTACACCTACAATTTTATCCCTTAAGCTTAAAAAGCCTTTCTGTTACCCTTTTTGAACTGACCATTCTAAAAGTAGGTGGGATAAATTTTTCTTAGGTAGTACAAAAGAGTAAAGGATTGTGGTTCATCTATTAATGAATTTAGAAATAGGGATACGTTGCCTAGTGTGATGGTAGAAAAATCCAATTTGCTGTTCTCTCCTTGAAAGAATTTTTATGACTTCCTACTTACTAATTGTTAGATTGGATTGATTCAGCTCATTTTTTTAAAAAAAAAATTATGTTTTTAGAGCTAGCAATCATAGTTTGATCTAAGTATTGCGTATTCTATTTGTTAGAGGAGAAGAGTTAAGCTCTTAAAGCATGAATTGAGCTAGAAATCTTCAAAGTAAGAAATTTAGAGAGAATTCTTCTTCTTTGTGCTTTTTCCTTCAATAATGTTTTGTATTCTAGATAGTTGTTTGAGTTTGGCAATGATGGTGGAATATAAGGGTAGAATTAGAGTCTTGATCTTGAGAGAGAAGTGATGAGCTAAAGTAGAGAATGGCTATTCTAATTTATACATCCTATTCTTTTTCTTGTTAGCCATACCTTAGCCACGTTATAACCTATTTAAGACCTAAGATCTTGCTCTTATTTAGAGTTGTCTGTGGAGATGACTTTGAAGTTCCAGTGCTAAAAGAAAAGCCTATGGTGTCTCTTGAGTTTTAAGAGAAAAATCGCGTATGCACTCTTTTGTACATGAATTCTTCTCTCAGTCATCAAATTGCATAAGAATTTTTTTGTTTTAAAAGTTGTTTTAATTGTTCTAGCCTAGCACACACACATAGAGGGAGACTAACTAGTATGGTTTAGTTTGAATTCCTTTTTGTTTAGAATTTTGTTCAGTAACCTCTGCTATAGTGTTGTTCAGTTTTCTTTGAATTTGTAATTTCTCTCTCTTTAAGTTTGAGTATGCAGGAATTTAGTCTGTTCATTTGCTTGAAGGTAAGCGAAAGGTAAGTTGGGGGTATTTGATAAATCTAATATAGTGTTTATTTTCAATGCATTTTTGTTTGTGTTTGTGTCTTATTTTGCATGTTTTTAGTTTTTATGTGTTAAATTCCTCTTTTTTGTGCCAAATTGGATTACTTCGAGAAATAATAAGTTTTGGGGTGCTAAATGGTGAAATTTTGAATTTTTACAGAATTATGACCTTTCACATGGTAGAGATTTAATGGGCTCCACCATTTAATATACAAAATTGACAAAGTGAACTATTTAACTAATGCACATGATAGAGAATAATTAGTCTCCATCATGTGCAATGTAGCTTTCGAAGGGTTTTAGTCTAGAAGGGTACACACAAAATAGACTAAATAGTCTTTATCAAGTGTAATGCTATAGTACTCTTTTAATCATCTACACATGACACAAACTAAATAGTCTCTGCTGTGTGTCACCTCAAACACTATAAAAGTAGATTTTTTGGAAAACAAAGGCGGGTTTTTTAGAGATAGAACGTAGTTTTTAACTTTTTCTATATTTTCTCTTCAAATTTTTAGGATTTTCTAATTGAAAAAATTTCACTTTTATTAGGGTTTTATAGTTTCAATATAAAAAACATCAGTTTTAGCTTAGCTTATAATAGATAGAAGTGTAGTTTCACTGAAGACTTACATGGATTAGAGAGAAGAAGCTGCTCTAGATTTTAGATCTATCTTCAACAAATGGGTTTAAGAGTCTCATTCTCTTTTATCTTTACATTTGATACTATGTATAGTGAGTAGTCTTTTCGTTGTTTGGGGATCTTTAAGTCCCCATATCCATGTAAGCCTATGAAGTTTATTTGATTAACTATATGTTTAGATATTTCTTTTCCCTTATGATGATCTTAATATTAGTTTTATTGAAGTTTTTATCTATTATCTTATTCAATTTCAATGGATTTGAGCTTATTTGGAGTAAATATCTTGTATGCTCTATTTTTACATGCTTTGACTCTTTATTTGATGGCAATTATGAAATGGGGGTTGTTAGATCTAGAGTTGATACATTGTAGATCCATAAATAGGTGGGAAAATAAATAGGTATTGGATTGGTGAGCTCCAAAATGGGAAGTCAATCTATATCTAGGATTTATTAGACTCGTGCTTAAGCTAGCTATCGGATTGGCTCCGAAAAGGGAAATTGGGTAGTTAGAATAGTTTGCTTTGAAATGGGAAAGTTGGGTTTAGTTGGATCATCCACATCTAAATCATATAAATTTTACATTAAAAATACATCTTGCATTGGGTATGGGGAGGATTTGATCCTTGAACAATATTTTTAGTGATTGTTTTACTTAAGTCTTTATACCCTGCTTTTATTACAATTGTTTACTCTACATTTTCAATTGAAATTGATTTACATTTTATTTGTTTTAATTTAGTAGATGTATTCCTAATCAATAAAAATCAATCGGGAAATTCCTTATGCATATTTATAATCAATCAAGTTTAATCGCATAATCCAATCTCTAGGGTTTGATAATCTTCAGAGTCCTAAAAATACTCCACTATATTACTTGTTTATTCAATATACTGGCTGAGGTTGTGCCAAGAGAAGGAATGAAGTTGAGGGTGAGGGGTAACCTTCAACTGTGAGGTAGGAGACTGAGGGGTCTACCGCCTCGATTGAGATTAAGGTGAGAAGGAAGGATGCAAATATCTCTATTAGTGTAATGACTATACTAGATAATTCCAATTATTGTTACCAATTATATTCCATTAATCCTATGAGTCATTTGTTAATGATGCATATAGGTATACATACATACATACATACATATATAATTTACAAATCATATAAGATTAAGTTGTTACATTGAAATTGCTAGTGGGTATTAATTACAAAACTTTATAATTACATGGTTTTAATACAGAATACACCATTATATACCCAAAAAGATACAAAATTGAATTTCATACTCCAAAATGACTCTTCTAAGACTGATGTTGGCTTCAGAAATTGTTGGCTTTGTCCCTAAAGAAAATGTCTAGACTAATAACCTACATGGATAAACACCTATGCTAAAATATAAAGCTTAGTGGGGAACGAAAATAATAAATTGATAACCACTCACAGTGGTTATCACCAAGCATACAACAATGTTACATAATATAATTTTATTTACTTCATTAAGAAATAATATTAAATACATTATTGGAAGAAATAACTATATCATTCAATCACAATAATAAAAGTTCGAAAACTATGTATGCATATCATTCATGGTATAAATTGCCTGCTTATTTCCTTTAGGAATGGATAACGGGTGTTGTGGATACCATAAGGTATCAAATCTGTAAATACCCGAAGGTATTAAATCTGTGGACCCATTCTGGTCAGAACTGTGGTCTCATTTAAAGACATACTGTGGACTCATAAGAGTTAGACTATAGCAGTTTTGACTGTAACCCTATAGGTATTCCTATCTATCCACAACCAACTTTCAATCCAAGTATTATTTACTTCATATATCACCATATAATTTTTGGTGCTTAAGTTATCATATTTCATCATATAGAAAGATCATACATGTGAATATCCATTATAATCAGGATAGTATAATTTAACTATTACCATATTAATTCGGTAATACGAAATGTGAATATACATAAGCATTTTTCTATGTATAAACAACTATGATATAATTTCATATATGCTTGAATTTTTAAGGTCGATTATGTTCAAATATAGACAAAACACATAGGGAGGGTAGTCTACTATATTGGAAAAGAGAAAATAAAAATATAGGCAATTATAGGAGACAAACGCTTGTTGTTGTGCTCATGGCATGAGTCACACTCATGATATTAGTCGTGCTCTTGACAACAAGCAATAGCCTAAATGAATGTTCGTTTGTATCGCACTCACGACAACAGTCGCACTCATGCTCACAAAATCTTGTAAGCGACTTAAGGAATTTAACTTGTCTAAAAATTTAAGCACACCAAAAGACTTATTCCGATAAAATTATCTTCTACAAAGTTTTATCCCTATTTTCTAGTTTCCAAAACACTAAAAATCATCTAAAACGAACTTATAAATATCAAGATACGTAAGGAAAATCACAAACTGTTTACAAGCACATGGTAACAGTCATTACCAGATTTCAACATAAGTTTTCACTATCATACAGTGAAAATCAATTCTTTGTTCCTTTTAACAAAATTAAGATATAGATGTCTAGTTTCTATACCAACTAGAACTTCCCCATTTGAACAAATACAATTCAAGATATGGCCAAAATGGCACCTAATGGTCCTTTAATCCCAAAAATAGAGTTTTTATATCTTTCAACAAAACTTGCA
This sequence comes from Excoecaria agallocha, assembly GCA_037975025.1. NCBI lineage: Eukaryota > Viridiplantae > Streptophyta > Magnoliopsida > Malpighiales > Euphorbiaceae > Excoecaria > Excoecaria agallocha. Next base: position 39,854,707 of record CM075812.1, on the reverse strand, counting down.
TCTTTCATGACTAAATCACTTTCAAGCTCAAGATCCACATATAAGTCATATAATAGCAATAATAGAGACATCACTCATTTCCAAAAACTCAAGCACACACAAGCAACATGCAAGTTCCCATACCTTGTTTAAGGTTAAACTTTTCTTCACTCTTAAAAGGCCACATTTCCCTTCTTCTTACTTGTTTTTCCTTCTACAACATAATAACTCAACCATGAACACCCATCACTCTAATCAATAAACATAACATAACAAAAGAAAATACAAGTATACCTTATAAGCAAAACTATCAAAATCTTCTTTTGCTGACCAAAAATCCAAGAAATCTAGAGAGAGGTTTAGAGAGAGAGTTTAGGGTTTGAGAGAGGATCAGGATGAAGAAGGAAGACCACTTGTTTGGCCGGCCATCTCTCTCAAAATATCTCCCTCTCCCTAACTCCTATGGGCCTAAGTGTCACTTATATAGAAAACTACCCCTTTTTGCCCTCAATTTCCTTTATTTCTAATTATGCCCCAAAACTAACCCTTTCCCTTTTCAATTGGGTCCCTCTCTAAGCATTTATATTTAATTTAACGTAGGACCTAATAATTAATTAGCAAAAATTCTCCAAGGGTATAATAAGGGACATCACAACTCTCTCCCCCTTAATGAATTTCGTCCTCAAAATTCATACCTGTATTGAAGAGCTATGGGTACTGAGCCCGCATTACTACTTCAAGCTCCCAAGTCACTTCCTACACAGCATGGTGTTGCCATAATAGTTTGACTAGGGGAACTTCTTTGTTCCTCAATTTTCGATCTTTTTTGTCCATAATCATTTTAAGTTCTTCATCATATGTATAATCAGATCTGACACTGATGTCTTCCACAGGTACAATATGCAAATCATCTTATCAACATCGTCAGAGCATAGAAAAATGAAAAACATCATGCAGTTTTGATAACTCACTAGGAAGATCCAGCCGGTATGCTATTGGTCCAATCCGCTCTAAAATTCTATAGGGACTTATAAACCTAGGACTGAGTTTCCCCTTCTTTTCAAACCGTAACACTTTTCTGCATGGGGATACCTTTAAAAACACTTCATCACCAACTTGATACTCAATGTCCTTTCTTTTCAAGTCTGCATACGACTTCTGTCTATTACTTACTTCTTTTAATCTTTGCTTGACAAGTTAAATCTTTTCTCTGGTATCTTTTACAATGTCAGGACCTATCAACTTGCTTTCAGCTAACTCTGTCCAACAGGAGGGAATTCTACATTTTCGACCATAGAGTGCCTCATAAGCTGGCATACCAATACTAGTTTGATAGCCATTATTGTATGCGAATTCCATCGAAGACACATATTTATCCCAACTCCTGGGAAAGTCTAAAACACATCCTCTTAGCATGACCTCTAACACCTATATAATCCTTTTTGACTGCCCATAATTTTGAGGGTGAAAAGCAGTACTAAGAAGGAGTTTTATACCCAAAGCGTATTGTAGACTTTTACAAAATCTGGAAGTAAATATTGGATCCCGATCTGAAATGATTGAAATGGGTACCCCATATAATCTAACAATCTTATCTATGTACAACTCAACCAACTTGTACATCGAGTAGTTAGTTCAGACCAATATAAAATGAGCCACCTTTGTTAATCTATCTACTATGACGCACACAACATCATGCTTCTTCTGAGTAGTGGGTAAACCTGTCACAAAATTCATAATAAAATTATCCCACATCCATTGAGGAATGGGAAGAGGATTCAACAATCTTGAAGGAATTTGATGCTCTGCTTTTACTTGCTGTCATGTCAAGCATTTGGAAACATACTCGGTTACATCTCTCTTCATTCCCGGCCACCAATAAAACTATTTTAGATCTTGATACATTTTGTTACCACCAGGATGCATGGTGCACACAGTATTATAAGCTTCTTGTAATAAAGCTTTCTTCAATTCTTTAACATTTGGCACACATAATCGGTTTTGATAATAGAGTCAACCACCAATCCCGATTGAATACTCTACTAGACCTCCTTCACGCACTGATTGAGCCATTTGCTGTAGCTTTTCATCACCTACCTGTGCATCAATTACTGCTTATCTTAGATTAGGTTGAGCACATAATTGAGCTATCAAAGCTCCATCAGATGAAAACTTCAATTTACAATCTTATAACAATAGGGTTGCCATCATTTTCTGACTCAATGCATCAGCTACCACATTGGCCTTTCCTGGATGATAGTAAACTATACAATCATAGTCTTTGAAGAATTCTAGCCATCTACGCTGCCTTAAATTAAGATCTCGCTAGGTAAGCAGATATCTAAGACTTTTATGATCAGTATAGATTATGCACTTCTTACCATAAAGATAATATAGCCATATCATTAAACGTAAAAATGACTGTTGCCAGTTCTAAATCATAAGTTGGATAATTCTATTCATGAGGCTTTAACTGCCTTAATGCATAAGCCACTACTTTACCCTCTTGCATCAACATACATCCCAATTCATTTTTCGATGCATCACTATACATAGCATATGCTTTACCCGATATTGGTTGAGTAAGAACTGGAGCTTATGTTAACATCTTCTTTAGCTATTTAAAACTTACTTGATAATGATTTATCCATTTGAATTTGGCTTCTTTCCGAAGTACCTTAGTGAGCAGGGAGGTGATAACTGAAAAGCCTTTCATAAATCGTCTATAATAACTAGCTAAGCCTAAAAAACTCTTGACTTCCGGCACATTGCGGGCAATCTCTAATTTACAATAGCTTCAATCTTTTTAGGGTCCACCCTAATGCCTTTTGAAGACACCACGTGCTCAATGAAAGAAACTTCTTTAAGCCAGAACTCACATTTACTTAGTTTTGCATATAACTGTTGTTCTCTCAAAGTTTACAATACTATTCTCAAGTGTTCTGCATGCTCCACTTCATTGTGAGAATAGATCAGGATGTCATCGATAAACACCACAACAAATTGATCTAAATAGGGTTTGAACACCCTATTCATTAAATCCATGAATGCTGCTGGTGCGCTAGTCAACCCGAAAGGCATTACTAAAAATTCATAATGACCATATCAAGTTCTAAAAGCAGTTTTTTGAACATCTACATTCTTGACCCATAGTTGATAGTATTCCAACCTCAGGTCAATTTTATAAAACACCCTAGCACCCTTTAACTGATCAAATAGATCTTCAATTCGAGGTAAAGGATACTTATTATTCACGGTTACTTTGTTGAGCTATTTGTATTGAATACACATCCTCAAAGTTCCATCCTTCTTTTTGACAAATAATATCAATGCACCCCAAGGTGACACACTAGATTTCACGAAGACTTTGTCCAGCAGCTCTTTTAATCAAACATTTAACTCCTTTAGTTCTGATGGCACCATTCTGTAAGGTGCTCTAGAGATAGGAGCAATTCCAGGTAGAGTTTCTATAGACAACTCTACTTCTCTCTCTGGCGACAAACCCGAAAGTTCTTTGAGAAAAACATCAAAAAACTCATTAATTACTGGAATATCTTAAAGATTAATTGTTTCCCTTTTTGAATCAAGAACCAAAGCCAATAATGCTTCACATCCTTTTCTAAGGAATTGTTTCGCTTTTACAGCAGATATAACATTGGTTAAGGGTTTAGACTTAATACCCTGAATCGATGTCTCTTTCCCCCTAACATCCTTAACTATTATAGTTTTAGCTCTACAGTTCACTATAGCTTGGTATCTAGACAACCAATCCATGCCCATAATTAAATCAAATTCATGGAAAGGTAAAACAATTAAGTCAGCTAGAAACTCTCTCCCTTGAACCATAATAGGGCAATTTCTATATATTTCATTTACACATATATTGTGGCCCAAGGGACTGATTACACATATATCATAACTCAGATGATCTACAGCAGATACATTTCTACCCAACTCACTGTTACAAATATACGAATGTGTAGGTCTTAGGTCCATAAGCACATACACATCAGTATCAAAGAGAGAGAATGTACCAACTATGACCTCAGGAGCATTAGCATATTCTTGAGCTTTCATAGCATAAGCTCTGGTAGGAGGTGTAGGAGCAAATGGTCGATCCACTATTTCAAAAACATTTTTAGATTGTGCTCTAAATTGACCTGATCCACCTCTGCCTCTACCACAACCTCTACCTGAAGGTGGTGCATTAAAAGCTTCTCTATTACTTTGTTGACAGGAAGCTTGTTCCTATTTCATTGGAAAATTTGCCATAAAATGGTCTGAGCTGCCACATCTACAGTAAGGACCAGTAAACATTCTACAAGTGCCCCAATGTCGCCTAAAACAATGGGTATATTATGGAGCTTGACCTCTACCCTGTCCTAATGCAGTGCCTCTACTAGATCCAGCTAAAGTAAAAGTCCCCTATTGTCTACCTCTAGAGGTAGGGTAATTACTAGACTCTATTGGTTGATCTACTAGAGTCATTCTCAATCTTTTCCCTGATGAAAAACCACCCCGAGAAAAGCTTCTTCTTCTTTGTTCTCTTTTTCTTTTGGCATTCTCTTCTTTCTCCACCCGAATAGCTACTTAAACCAGCTGATGATAATCCACAAGGTGTAAATAAATAGGTCCTATCAAATGCTCCCAAATCTAGTCATTCAACCCATCTTTAAACTGGCGACATTTGAAAGTCCGAGTCAATATAGGTTTCGGTGCATATTTGGTTAAGCGATTGAATTCTGCTTTATATTTAGCCACTAACATACCCTTCTGCTTTAAGTTCAAAAACTACTTCAACCTCTAATCTTTATATGCTTCAATCACATACCTCTTTTTAAATTATGCCACAAAGAATTCCCAAGAAAGGGAATTAGGTAGCTGAGGTTGTGTCTGAACTAGTTTCCACCAATATAAGCTGTTCCCTAAAACAAGGACATAGCACAGGTCACCTTTTGATTAATTGGGCACTGAACTTCTGTAAATACCCATTCCAATCTTTCAAGCCACAACTCTGCTTTCTCATATTCTTTCCAAGTAGAGCCCAGAAACTCTGCTACATCATGCTTCCTGATCTCAGAAATAGGGGCTTTTGGTGCAGTCATCCTTTGTAGAATTTGAGCCATGTCATGGGAAATTTTCAACAATGCTTCCCTAGGCTCTACAGCAGCTACACCACCTCTAGTGGATGCAGAAGATTCAGGCTGAGAAGGATTCAATTATTCAGGTAGATTGCTTTCTGCCGATTTATCTACCACTTTACGACGTTCTTCCATTCTAACTATATCAAAAGAAATTTAGGGACAACAACAATCAGACAACATCAAAAATAATTCTATATATATGAACCTTTAAATTCCTATCAGCCAGAACCGCCTAAACCTAGGTGCTTTGATACCAAAAATGTAATGACTATACTATATATTTCCAATTGCTATTACCTGTTATATTTCATTAATCCTATGAGTCATATGTTAATGATGCATATAGGTATACATCATACATATATACTTTACAAATCATATAAGATTAAGTTGTTACATTGAAATTGCTAGTGGGTATTAATTACAAAACTTGATAATTACATGATTTTAATACAGAAGACACCATTATATTCCACAAAACATACAAAATTGAATTTCATACTTCAAAATGACTCTTCTTAGACTGATGTTGGCTTCTGAAATTTTTGTCTTTGTCCCTGAAGAAAAGGTCTAGACTGCTAACCCACACGGATAAACACCCGTGCTAAGCTATAAAGCTTTGTAGGGAACGAAAATAATAAATTGATAACCACTCACAATGGTTATCACCAAGCATACAACAATGTTATAAAATATAATTTCATTTACTTCATTAAGAAATAATATTAAATACATTATTGGAAGAAATAACTGTATCATCTAATCACAATAATTAAAGATTGCAAACTATGTATGAATATCATTAATGGTATAAATTGCCTACTTAATTGCTTTAGGTGTGGATAACGGGTGCTATGGATACCATAAGGTATCAAATCTGTAAATATCCGAAGGTATTAAATCTATGGACCCATTCGAGTTAGAATTGTGGTCTTATTTAAAGACATACTATGGACTCATAAGAGTCAAACTAAAGCAGCTGTAACTGTATCCGTATAGGCATGCCTATCTATCCACAACCATCTTTCAATCCAAGCATTATTTACTTCATATATCACCGTATCATTTCTGGTGCTTAAGTTATCATATTTCATGATATAGAAAGATCATACATGTGAATATCCATTATAATCAAGATAGTATGATTTAACTATTAGCATATTAATTCGGTAATGCGAAATGTGAATATACATAAGCATTATTCATAGTAAATCATGCATATTTATAAACAACTATAATATAATTTCATATATGCTTGAATTTTTAAGGTCGATTAAGTTCAAATATAGACACAACACATGGGGAGAGGAGCCTGCTATATTAGAAAATAGAAAATAAAAATATAGGAAATTATAGGAGATAAACGCTTGTTGTCACACTCGCAAAAATAGTCACGCCCGCGACATGAGTAGCGCTCGTGATATTAGTCGTGATCTCGATAGCAACCAACTGCCTAAATGAATTTTCATTGGTATCGTACTCGTGACAATAGTCACGCTCACGATGCACCACGATGGTCCAAATGTTCAATGCTCATGCTCACAAAATCTTGTAAGCTATTTAAGGAATTCAAATTGTCCAACAATTTAGGCATAACAAAAGACTTTTTTCCAACAAAATTATCCGCTACAAAGTTTTAGCCCTATGTTTCTAGTTTCCAAAACACTAAAAATCATCTAAAACTTACTTATAAAACTCAAGATATGTAAGTAAAACCACAAACTATTACAAGCACATGGTAATAGTCATAACCAGATTTCAACATAAGTTTTCACTATCATATAGTGAAAATCAATTCTTGGTCGCTTCTAACAAAATCAAGATATGGATGTCTAGTTTCTATACCAACTATAATTTCTCCATTTGAAAAACTATAATTCAGGATATGGCCAAAAAGCACCGACTAGTCCTTTAATTCCTAAAATAGAGTTTTTATATCTTTCAACAAAACTTGCATATTTCAACTTTAAATCACTTTCAAGCTCAAGATCCACATATAAGACATATAATAGCAATAATAGAGACATCACTCATGTCCAAAAACTCAAGTACACACAAGCAACATGGAAGTTCCCATACCATGTTTAAGCTTCAACTTTTCTTCACTCTTGAATAGCCTTCTTTTCCTTCTTCTTACTTGTTTCTCCTTCTATAACATAAGAACTCAACCATGAACACCCATCACTCTATTCAATAAACAACACATAACAAAAGAAAATACAAGAATACCTTATAAGCAAAACTATCCAAATCTTCTTTGCTTACCAAAAATCCAAGAAATCTAGACAGATGTTTAGAGAGAGTGTTTAGGTTTAAGATAGGATGACGATGAAGAATGAAGAGCACTTGTTTGTCCAGATATCTCTCTCAAAATATCTCCATCTCCCTCACTTCTATAGGCCCAAGTGTAACTTACATGGAAAACTACCCCATTTTGCCCTCAATTTCCTTTATTTCTAATTATGCCCTAAAACTAACCATTTCACTTTTCAATTAGGTCCCTCTCTAAGCATTTATATTTAATTTAACATAGGACCTAATAAATAATTAGTGAAAATTCTCCTAGGGTATAATAAAGGGCATTACAATTAGGACCAATGGAGGTTGGCTTTCATCCTTGATCATCATTATAGGCTATTAACCTCTTGCTTTGACTATTAGTGCTAAAGCTTTAGAGCTAGCAATTTTGGGGGCTAATTAGCCAACAACCATAGAGATTTTTTTTATCGATCCATCCCAAACAGTTCAGACCTTGATGCCAATTGTCTATCCTTTCTCAATAATAAATGCTTTTTTGTCATTTGATGATCCATCTTCAGCAGTAAATGCTCATCTGTCACCTCTTTTAATAAAGGTTCCTCAGATATCTCATCAAAAACCCTCTTTGGATAGGCAAAGGTTAATGGGTACATTTCTAGAGATCCTTTTGAGCTAGATTTGGAATGATCATTACAATGATCTTGCTACTATGAGCAACCCACGTGTGGTAAAGTATGTGATCGAGGGCCTACTTCTAGAAAAAGATATGACTAGTGCTCAAGTCTCTACCTCTTTGGAGAAAATGGGAATAGATCTCTACAGTAAGCATTTATGTACTTTATGAGTAAACTATTTTATAGTTTTGAACAAGTAGGTTTAATCTAATTTTTATATTTTAGGTTGCTTAAAGGGTTTAGCATATGATTGATGAACACTTACATTTAGAGCATAATAAGGATTGATTGAAATATGAGCTACACCAAGTCGAACTCTTTTTTAAGGTAGGAAAGAAGAGAATGGAGCTTTGAGCATTGGGCTTCCTAAGACATGCTTGTAAGGAAGTAGGAAGGGGATTTTCAAAGCCTTATGTTGTTGCATGAGTTTGTACTATTCTCCCTTTGATTTGAAATGACAAAGTTGAAGCTGGAGAACATTAGGCTAAGGGTAAAGAATCTAAAGTCATTGAACTTAAGGGAAAAAGTGCTACACTGAAGGATGATCTAGAAACTACAAAGGCTAATTTAGGGTTAACTAAGACTAGCCTTATAGTGAAGATCACCTTTTTGGAAGAAAGTCAAGCTGAGCTCTAAGATGAGAAAAAACAACTTCAACTTGAGCACCTGAAATAGATCGAGGATCAGAAAGAGCAACTACTAGAGGAATTAGGCAGATCTCAAACCAAGGTGATTGAGTAGATTTGAATGGCCTATCAAGAGAGGTTCCCTAGATCCAATTTGTCATCCTTAGCTAATTTGGACTTTTTGCCCAAGCTTCTTGAAGATGATGATGATGGAGAGGTGATGGAAGAGGTGGATATCATGCTTTATCTTAGTAAACATGTAAGTCCCCTAACATGACCCAAATTTAAATTGCATATTTTGAATGGGATTTTTATTTGATTACAATTAAATTAAATGAGAATTTTGTATAATTATGGGTCAAGGGGGTAAATTATCATGTTATTATGGTAATTGTATGCAAATAAAATTTAAGAGTATGGTTTAATATCAATTGAGGGTGCAATCGAAGTAAAAAAATATTAATTTGGGGTAAATTTGTAATTTCAGAAGTTTAAGGGTCGAATGTGGTTAGAAGCATATATTGAGAGGTCAATTTAAAAGGTAGAATTAATTGATAAGTCAGTGTATGAAAATAATTAAAAGGAGGGGTTAAAGATTAAAGTGCAAAGAGTAAATAGGTAAGTGTGAGACATGCCTTTCTTAGGGGGACCAAAAGAGAACTTTTTTACCCCTTTATAAAGGCTTAACTCTTGCATGTAGGAGAAAGAAATGCACTGGTTGGATGGAGATGAGAGTGGGATGGCATAGGTAGAAGAATTTTAGATTTTGCTTCATCTTTCATCTCTCAATTCTCTCTTCCTAATTCTTACATGCATGAGATTTAATCAAGAAGTATATGTGCAACAAATTAAAGGTAATTAATCATCTGAATTTTTTCTTCTTCTTCTTATTGCTTCTTCTTTTACTCATTTTGGTGGAGGTAAATGTTGAATAAGGTGCTGGAAATTTAAAGTGATGATGATGATGTTTGTGAAGGAGAAGAGGAGGGTAGAAAGAGTAAATGAAAGGAAATTGCAAGGGGTTGAAGACATAGGGATTTTCAGCCAAGGTATGGGAACTTAGGGCTTTTCATATTGCATGTGAAATTATCTACTGGAACATGTTGTTGTTGACTTGAAATCTTGAGTAAATTAAAGAGAATATAAGATAAGAAATGCATATGAAGTCACGGTGTGATTCCTTTGACCTAGTGATAGAAAATTTAGTATAAGTTGTAATAGAGACCTCTAATTGCAACAATTCAAATTTTATAGTTACATAAGACCTTTTCCTACAAACTTGAAGAAGGAACCTAGCTCCAATTCTTCCTCTAGATATTTTTTTATGATTTATTGAATTTAGGAGAACTTTTAATTTCGGATTCTAGACTAGGTTGGGGAAAATTTGAGATATTTGTATGTACAATGATCAGAATGACAAGAAATTAATTCCTATATAAATTAGACTTATAAATACACATTTTATATGAAGGAAGTATGACTTAAAAATATATGCAAGCTTGTGAAATGTTGACTTGACATTCATTGAATCTGAATGTACTATTAAGGGACAAACCTTAGTAAATTGGGCATAACTTTTTATAAATTTGTTAAAATGATACAAAGTAAAATTCTAGTAAAACTAGAGACATGAATTTATAATTTGATGAATAAATTTTTTCTAACTCCGTCTTAATTTTATGCTATGAAATTTTATATGTGACAGTACACACTGTTTTGGTTCTATGAACAGCCTATAGTATTTTTCAAATATCTTGAGCTATAGCTAAGATATTAAGGTGAATTTTGATGCTATAGAATTTAGAAACATAGAGGAATAAGATTTTAGAAGATTATTTTGCCTAAAAATGATATCTTTAATTTCAAATGTAGCTTACAAGTCGAGTCCAAAATGCTGCCCTATGCAGATTTTTGTTATACTATATCTTATGACTTTTAATTAATTGAGATAAATAGGTGTTTTTGTGATTGAAAAATAAAATTGGATAGAGCATGTAATATGAATATGAATGAAGGATCATATGCATACATTTACATTCATATGTGTACATAGATAAAGATTAGTGATAAAAAAATCTAACTAATATATGAAAATAGATTTGTACATGATTATCATATGCAAAATTTATGTATACGTATGTAATCCTATGATGAGAAAGTGTATATTTTGACATGTACCTATGTTATGAAATAGGGAATATAATAGTATGATCATGTCAAGTGTATATGCCTATATTGAAACATGTTGATATATGTATAGCACATGATTTGAATAATGATAAAGGTATGCATATTGATAAACATGCTTATAAGAATAAGCCTACTATATGCGAATGTACCTACAGGTATGTACCTTTATGATTATGTATATGAGTGTATGAGCATGCAATTGCCCTATGAGATAGAAAATGTTTTAGCATGACTATGAACATGTGAGATGCTTAATGAGAACTTGTTCAAGTATATGATGTGATGATTACATGTAATGCTATATGTCATGATGAAAATTTTATAGTCACACAGATTGGATGAGCTAGATGTATAACTTGTTATATGAAATGTGCATATATCTCTCTATGCACTAGAGAACTTATAGTTTTACAAGACTTGGTATATGTGCAAATAGTATACTATGAATACAATCTTGATATGTGAATTGAACATGAATATAGTTCTTCCTGCAATAGAGTTCAGATGCCGATAGATAGGCAATTATAGGAAAAATTGCAACTGTCATAGTTTGGCTCAATCGAGTCTAAAGTATGTTTGATCCCATTTGGATCATGAAC